>CBVK0100502342.1:0-10722 GCA_900067695.1 Picea abies | reverse complement strand
CGCGTTGGTAAAGGAACTTTCCCAAGGCACTTGCCTCCTACAACAGGTCACGATTTCGAAACTTGTGAGCTCCAAAATACTTTTGATCAACCACCAAATAATGGGGTGCCACATGGCAACCCATGACTGGGCCACGTGGCACCAAACAACTTGTCGAGAATGCACCACTTGTACACATACGATTGGATCTATCATCTACCCAGTCAACTTGTTGTTGTGCTACCACATGTCTCTTGTGCTACATCAATATGTTAACGTCATGTTGATGTCAGCATTGACTTTTTTGCCAGTTTGACTATTGAGTTTTTAGTTGTTTGGGAAAACGGTAAGAGTGCGATAACTCTCGCATACAACGTCTGTTTGAGAAAGTAAATATATGGTCAGAATCAACGTGCCGAGATGGTCGCAATGGAATTGATTTCAGGCAATTCTAAGAACTTTCATTTTTGAGTTTTTTTGAGCTCTATCAGTCTCTTGGATCCGATTCTAGATCAATATGACTTTTACAGTCATTCATTCCATTTAAATGATCTCCACTTCAAAACCATACATGATATTCCCACCTCATATGGCTCCTCCTTTCTTTAAAGTAGGCAATACGGGGAGTAATCTGTGGAATTGAAAAAACAAAAGCAAGTGGGTTTTCGGCTGTTTTTCGCGATTCCCCACCATTTTCATGAAAAACAAGCTGGATGTTCACCTCACAAAGACTAGCCACAACAATAGATATGAAAAATGTAGTTTCCATTAGATAATAATTTCTCTCACATTATTCACTTTATGAGAAGCCATCTTGCATATAAGGTAAATAGGACTATTCTGCAAGTGGGTTTTTGGTTGTTTTCCGATATTCCTCACCATGTGCTCAGAATTGAAGATGGAAGTTTTCCTCTTGTGAACTAATAGAGAATTCTCAAATTTACCTTACCTATGTATTTCACTCTATGGAGATGAAGAATTCCAACTGAATGGATTATTTTGGCATATTTGGAAACTGAAGTTCAGTTGCATATCTGTAATGGACACTTGTAACAAAAACAAATTAAATTAATAACTAATACTTATTTAAAAAATTAGCTACATAATCGTTGATTCTTAGTTAAGAAAAATCATTTAATAGAATCAAATCAAATTGATATCACACCTTATAAATAAGATTAACTGCATACCAAACTGGACATTATTTTTTGGGATTTGGGGATATTTTGCAAATTTTAGGAAATTAACTATATAAGATTTAATAATCACTCAATTGTCGACAAATTTAAATCAACCAATTGAAATCACACCATTGACTCATAATGGAAATATAATATTTAAGGTAAGCCTTAGATGATATGACTAACATGTTTATATTTCCAAGAGAAAGAATGGATATGGGTTATATTAAATATTGAGAGTCCATTTTACTCAAAATAAAGTTCAAACACCTAAGCTTAAAAATCGTGATAATAATTGTGATTAAGAACGAGACTAGATTCCATGTAGTCAAGCCATATTTTAGAATCATATGTTAATTATTGAATGGTATAAAAAATTATTCCTTACAAGTATGTTTCAAATCAAAGTGAATGTGAGGAATTCACATTAAAACTACTTATTGATGGGCCAGAATGACCCGTTCAATCAAATGAGGGAGAACACCTGATGTAAGGTCCCAATCAGACCTACTTTCATTTGGGGTAGAGTTTTCCACAATTATACAGGCCTCAATGTCAGATAGAATAAAAAAAATAAAAATGGGAAAGACAACGGACTTCCCCCCAAATATTTCTAAATAATACTAAGGCTAAACTAACTACAAGCTAACTAATCTAATCTATCTACTTCTAACCTATCCTGGGAGAAAAACTAATAGTTGAGTATAGTGAAAGGTAATATCTAGACAACAAAAATAGTTCATGATATCCCAAACATGTTAGCACAAAAATATTTCATAAATAATCTCAAATGGTTGAAAATGAAATCTTTAACATCATCCCTGACCCATAACAAGTCACAAAAACAAAGGATTCTAGATACTAAATACATAAATAGTTCATATGATAAATACGCATAAAACTTAAACCACAAATGCAAGTGTTGAATAGTCCCACAAACATTTCCAAACAATCTTGACTTCAAAATGCCTCCTGCTCTTTATTACACATAAGTAAAAGTACCATCTTTTGTTACAAAAGGAAAAAGTCAAGTTCTATTCTATGAGTTCTCCTTTTATAAGACAAGTGAGGCTCTTGAGTTCTTCTCTTTGTTTGTTTCATTTCCCCCCCACTCTATTTTTTACATTTCTAAAATATGGAAGTGGCAGTTACAAATGGAATATGAAGAGACTCATGGGTGATTACATTCGCCCTATGGAAGTTTACAAATGATTATTTTTGAAAAACAATAATTGACTCTTCCCATTGGCGTTATCTTCTGTTTCTCAGAAGTTTATGGGTTTTTATGGCTTCAACCTGCAAAATGTGATCATTGTGGATTCTTCTCCTCTATCTTAGATTTCCGTTGAGCTATTGTTGGCTTGATTTCATTGCCCACAACTCAAGATATGATTGTTTGAAGTGGGAATATCCAATTCTCCATCCAAATTTAGGTTCTTCCTATGTTTTCTATTTTTGGTCAATTTTGTCTCTCAATATTCTAGCACTAGCCATCCCAACCTATTCTTCTATCCTCTATATCTCCTTGACTATGCACTAAAAGTGAATAAAATGAGGAGAGGTTTTTTGAAGGTAATCATATATGATCTAGATTAAATAACTATCATGAAAGATTCATGCACCTAATCTCCATTACATAGAAAGTATTAGTGACCTCATGATTCAAGTTAAGAGTTGTACAATANNCATAGAAAGTATTAGTGACCTCATGATTCAAGTTAAGAGTTGTACAATATATGAGAGTATAAATATGAATATGTTAGGTGCCATATGCTAGCATGAGTATGTAGACTTTGAATAAGTAACTTGGAAAAAATATTAGTAACCCACATCAAACTCATCCAAGACATGTGCTAGATCATTGAACCATAAAGTCACATAAGAGTCATGAAGACATATGAAATTATGAGATCAAAAGAGGCAATCAACCACTATCAAATACCATCATCAATCAAGAACAAACTCCTAAACTCCCTCAAGTTAGGAAGAGAAGTAGCATAGGCTTCAACAGTAGAGGATTAGGTAATAAGATCAAAATTTTAGTATGGGACCCTTTCGCTTGTAAAAGAAAAAGTAAAAAAGGGGTTTATTGCAGCCACAACAAATGGAGACTCACTGGAAGAACTGGTTATCTTTGTCAATATAAATCTAGGTCCTATACTTTAGATCTAAGTTTTAAAGATAAGTTCAACAAACTGTAGATAAATTTCCAATAATCATGGGTACCACAATGATGCCAAAATTCTAAAGGCTATAGCCCCATATTTCTAGTACTTGGAATCTACCACACCCTTTTCAAAGAGCCAATTAACAAGATAAATTGTTTTATTGGATGCACACTTCAAATTGGTTTTTGTTTGATCATGGGTTTCACTTTTAAGACAAACAAACATCTACATAAGTGTGTTCCTCATCTCTCTTTTCCCAGCATTGCTTCATTGCTAGCGAGTTTCCATAGCCCCGACGAAGTTTCCTCAGTACCATACAAGCATAGCCCCGATACTAGCAGGCGTCCATAGCCCCGATACCAGTAGGCGTCCATAACCCCAACATGTTTACTTGTACTTCCCACACTATTAATAATTCTTTCAACTTCTTTTTTTATTTCAAAAAATGCTCACCCTTTTAGATTTTAGATACAGATATGTATATGCACATAGGGTGTGAAGGAAGCGGGGTGTTACGAGAGTTACTTTGATTTGTTGGGTAGATGTTTTTAATTTTAGTTTAACCCACAGGTCTCCCCCAAAAATACCATAGTATGGACCATTTTATCAATGTGACATGGATGGAGATCGAAGAAAATAGTGGATAGAGACTTTCCTATACCTATGGATTAACATGATACACACAACATGCACAAGTGCTCCACCACAATTATCAGTCCATACTTGCAACTAAGAACTTCATGAATGTTCACTTAGATAGAGCATCCCATGCATCCTATGACTTGTAAAATAAAATTCTTTAGTATGTGACCAGAATTGACTAATCCCTCACCAAAATTTTAAAGAGCAATCCTCAAGGCAAGCTAAGAGTCAAATCAATTAAGGGTAAATACCAACAATCAAATCTAAAGATGGTATTGATATGTACAAGAAGAAATCAAGATTGAAATGAGAAATCAAATTCATGAAAAAGAAAAATAAACTAAGGGATATAAAACTAATTTTTCAGTCATCAAAAGAGAAAGAAAACTCGCTGAAAAAATAAGAAGAAAACCCAACAGCAAGCAATAAATCTGTTGCAGCAACAAAGAGAGCATTTTCAGTGAAAAATAAAAAATAAACCAAGGAAAATAACCAGTCAATAAATGGTAACTGTTCAATATCAAGACCAATAGAAAAAAATCCCATAGTTTTTGATCTAAAATGAAAAACAAACCAGATTACAAGAATTGATGATCTAGTGTGAAATATTTGCGACACAATTCTCCAATCCAATTTATTTCATTGATGGCAACAAAACAATCTCCTAGGAACCTAGAAAAATGGGTTAGTGTAGATTCTCAATCAAAGAAAATTTTCACAATCCAATTTCATATAATATTCCATAAACCCAAATGCTTTCAAGATGTCTTGACATAAGCAATTCCTTTACAATTTTAAAAAGTTGAAATTTCCAATAACAGAAGCCAAAATGTCATTTTCTCTTTTCTATAAAAGATAATCATTAGACACATAGACCCAAATAATTTAATTTGATAAAGCAAAGAGGAAAATCACAATTATGGAGGTCATCAAAATAGTCATGAAAAGGACTCCAAATATCACCTAGATCAAAAAACAAATAAGTGAGACTATAATGTGGATCAGTTATTGATTTGGTGGCAATCTAGGTTGATAAAAAGTGTCACAAAGGAATCTGATCAACCAAATTCATATTAACACTTCCCTAAGTTTCCTTCATTTCAAGAGAGGATATTTTGAGTCGTTGGTCACACAGGCCATTTCCCAACCTGCATTACAAAAGAGAATGGTGTGATCAACGCTTAGACAATTAGGGAAGAAATCCTCCTCTTAAATGACTAACTTATTAAAATGAAATTTAAAACTAAAAAGAAAAGTAAAGACCAAAAATTAAAACTAATCCTAAGCAAATCATGCTAAGCTAATGTAAACTTGAACTAAATGGGTTGTCATAAAACTTTGTGTAAAGGCAGGTGAAGTTATCAGGTATACATCTTCTATCCTTATCCTTCTTCTTGAGAGATAAGTAGTATGTGCTTTCCCACAGTATTCCCTTCAATAACATACTTTTAGTGTCTTGATTATTGTAATATTTGGATTTCCAGACATAATGTCATGTTCCTGAAATTAGAATTAATCAAATTAAGAAAAAAGACTATAAGAATTGGATCCCATCCATCTTATGAAGGTACCAATCCATCAACAAACATTAGTTATAAAAATATTAATGAAAACTTATTTAATGTGTAGTGTTAAGATTGAGTCTTTGGTCAATCATGGGATTGGGAAATAAACTGATGTGTTCCCAAGTGTCGGACAATTCAATTGCTTAAATTTCTTTCATTAAATTATCAAACAAGGATGATTCTAATATTGTGATGATGTTGGAAAAATATATGTAAGAGTAGGAAACTAATCCTAAGATAAGCAAACTCAATCAAATTCTAAGTTTTTCAACCCTTACTAGTCACAATTCCATTGGTAGAAAATCAGGTTGCAAGGTGAAGTATGCAATGTATGCTCCTTGCAACAGTACTATGTCAACTTAATGAGGTCAAGGGATAAAAATAAATTTTAAATCACACATGCAATAAATAAAGACTTTGACAAAAATTAAATCCTAACTCTTTCATTCCTAACTTATCATTGCTCCAATGGTAGATGATCAGGTTGCAAGGTGAATTATGCTACAATGAATGTAGCTTCTTACAACAATACTCTATCAGCAATGAAATTAAAGGAATTGGAAATAGGTTTCTAAACACACTTACATAAAGTAAATCCTATATCTTTCAATCCTAAATTATCATTGCTTCAATGGTAGAAGATCATGTTACAAGGTGAAATATGCTACAATGGATGTAGCTCTTTACAACACTACTATGTCAGCATGTGAAATTGAAGGATTGAAAAGAGGGTTTTAATCACATTTGCATGAAGGAAAATTAAGCATAAATTAAAGAAGAGAAGAAACAAAATGATACTATGATCTATTTGGAGTAAACTCAATTCTCCCAAGAATAAAGTAACACATAAATTAAATCATTCTAAATTTAAAACTAGAGAATGGAAATTGAAATTGATGTAAAAAAAAGATTTATTCTATTCCATCATAAGTTGGACACATGCTCTGAGAGTCCTTCCCTTTGGAATGGAATAGGCACTCCTATTTATACAAAAACTAAGATAACTAATAATGAATTCAGATCCACAAGTCTCTCCTTGATCCACAAATGTCTCATGTGATTACAACCATGTGCTAACACCTAGCAAGTAATATCTCTATAAATCTTCTCACAAATCTCTCTTCCATGATTCTTCTCCATCCAAGATACTTGAGTGAATCCCCAAATCTTCATCAAATCTTCAAGGGGTTGAAGAGGAAATTTGAGTTTGAGACTTGATGGTCAAATATGACTTGGTTGGAGTCTTCAGATACACTTGTAAACATCATAGACCTCATCCCACTTTGATATGTAAGTGAAAACATGTTATTTTTCCAATATTTAAAAACTAGAGAATGGAAATTGATGTGAAAACATGATTTATTCTATTCCATCATATGACTTGGTTAGAGTATTAAAATGTACCTGTAAACATCATAGAACTCATCCCACTTTGATATATAAGTGAAAACATGTTATTTTTCCAATATTTAATCATAAACTCACTCAAAATACTAAAATGAATGCTTTTGAAAATAATAGGTCTAAACCCATATGTAATCATGAAAATGATCATAATGTAAGGTTGTGGGAAAGTGGAATATGGTGAAAAGTGAATTAAAAGGTTGGTAAAAGAATGGTATTTTGACGACACAACATTCCCCCCCAACTCAAGGTATTGTATGTCCTCATGCAACCTTTCATTGATAATTGTGTGATGGATTCTTCTTTTCTGATGTGTAGCAACACTTCTTGTTATTTATTATGGTTGGTTCTTGTGTGACAACCATAAATATTGCAAATGTTGGTTCTTGTGTGACAACTCTTTCCTTTTTATTTTTCTTTCTACAACAAATAATAAACTTGAAAATTCAATCATATGAATGTATTCAAAATGATGAGACAGTGATTTTCATATCAACTAGTCAATTCTTTTATCCTTATTCATTAATGTGTATTGAAGTATGTCAAAGGTATGGAAACCATCCTCCACATGGTAGATTTGCTTGGAATATGTGTTTCATATGCAAACCAATGATGCATTAGGATGTCAATGAATTGTTTATAAACGTAACAACACTCAATTGGGAAAAACATGTTGGTCAACAACATATGATGTTTTGAAATATGTAATATACGATCAATGAATGGAATAAGAATATAAGGTATGATGAATATCCCCCCAAATGAAGGTGTTTTACGTACTTAGGAAATTTAGCAAATGGAGAAGGACAATAGTGTATGGAAAATTTTCCAAATACATTTTTTTTAGTATTCAAGGAATTATTAATTAAATATTGGAAAACAAAATAACTTCACCTACCTGAGAAGACCATGAGGTATGCATCTGAGAGATCTTTGTATTGCTAGAATAATTTGGCTACTATTGTTGGATCATGGATCTTGAAGTGAAATACTTTGCTTTGCTTGGTTGTATGAGTATAGAGTGAGATCTAAAATTGGTATGTATGTATCATCTTATTGTTGGAACTAAGTTGTTGAATTATGGAGCTAAATCTTTGATTTATTGGAACATTACTGCAATTTTTTGTTAGTGTCATGAAGCATATAGTCTTCTTTCATATCTGCATTGTGGAATAATTATTATCTATGTGAATGGATTTTGTTGAAGTCGAACATAGAAAGAAATTTTCGGATTACCATCCATTAATGAATGTTGTTAACCGAAACGAGACTACTTACCATTAATGTCAATGAGATTCAAGATGTCCATGTACATATTACTAGGTACGAATAAATGTGTCGCATGTTGAGTCACCTAGAAGATCCAACAAACATGAGACATTGATGCATTCTCACTATTTATTGGCGAGAGAACTTGCTATTAAGACATGCAAGCCTCAAGGTACTAAGAAAGTCTCTAGTCTCAATCCCAAATGATGTGTTGAGGTTGATGGGTCAAGACTTGCTAGAAGGGGGGCCTTAAGGAATCCCCCATCATCCAACGCGAGTACAAAATAATGATTTAAAGGACCATAGATGAAATATTTTCACTATCAAGAAGGCTTTATTTGGGAAAAGGAATAAGGACAATGAGGTAACTCAGTATGGTACGTGAGTTGAATGAATTTATTCATGGGTTAGGGGTGAATGAAAGTGAGTCAGGAAAGTATGAAACTTGCAAGGGGAAAATGGATTGAAGTCTTGATCTAGTGGAAGTAGGAAAATGAAAATTTTAAGGTCGACCACATGGAAAATTTGACTTCAACATGTATGGACTGTTAGGTTTTGAAGGAAAATGAACCATCACATAATGGGACTCTAAGAGGATTATTTTGGTAGCACTGGTATGATGGAAATGGTCTTAAATATAATGATTTTGACTTCGTCATGATTTCACTGAGACATTCCTTCTCAAGAGTATGTGGTCTTTGAAATTCACTTGTGCATAGATTGGTCTTCTTCATCATCCATAAATTTGCAAAAACCTTAGCACTGACCTTCAATAAAATGTGACACTTATCAATAATAGAGGAGATCAGTGTTTCTTCATCTGATACATATGCAAAAATTCACAAATAGTGTTTTATAGAACAAATCCAAGGAAAATAAATAAAATGAAATGCACTTTTTACCTGTCGGGAAGTGGTGCACCTTGAACTACCCGTCAATGTTTCGATGATAATTTCTTCGTTTCATGTTCAATTTCAGTGATTCAAAAACCAAATAATAGATTTATAGGATGTTTTCATGATCTGATGATTTGAATCGTGTTTCGAAGTCCAATGGCTACAAAATTCAAAAAAAAATGAGCAAACATTTTTCATCTCAAATGATTATGATAATGTCTCTATGACATATATCTCATGATTTCTCATCGAGATCTTTCCAACGACACTTGTTTCATATCAAACAGACTCTGTATGAGAAATTTATGAGCTTCTGAAGTTTGCGAAAAACAACAAAAAAATGATGCAAGGGTGCCACATGGAAGAATCATAGATGGACACATGGCAAGGACACGTTGCTAACGTGGAAGGTGATGTGAATTATCACTAAGTGGACACGGGGCATATTGTTGGCATGGCATGTGACTGGGATGACACATGGTGGATTACTGGACCGGTGACATGACATGTGACAAGGCATACACGTTGACAAATGAGACGCCGCAAATGGGCCAATCAAAGGCTTCCACGTGGCAACCTCATTTTGGTCAGAATGTTTTTATAGCATCACATAATGCACTTCATCAGAATTAAACTCACGACTTATTGAAACCAAACCAAACCAAACGGTTTCATCAATAAGACAAACCTATGACTTGTTAAAGAGAGTGGAAATTAATCTATTTAGAATTGAGTTATTTTATAAGTGGTGAAAATGGAGAGTCGAGAGGTTTGAACCCACGACCTCTATGCAAATATTCCAAGCGGTTACCTATGTGTTGTGATTATGACTTATGACATGAAACAAGAATAAATATATTTAAATATGAATTGTTGTGACAAGTGTTAATAAAAGAGTGTCCGCCAAGATTGTCCCCACGGTGTCCGCGTTCATATCCAAACAACAGGACCATTGCACCATGTGTCAATTTGAAGATTTTGAATTTAATTTCAAATATTGTAATCAGACTAAAATCACCATGGTTCTCGGTTCGAACCGCCGACCTCCATCTCATAAACCAGACTTCGTACTATTGTTGCGGAGCTCGAAATTGGTTTAGAGGGTGTAGGGGTTTTTATTTTTAATTGTAGGTATGAAGTTAAAAAGGGAAACGGAGAGGCTGAATCCCTCGACTACCTTGGACCGGTTTGATACCTGGTTTGCTCGCATGATTTTGGTTTTTATTTATTTATTTTATTTTATGTTTTATACATAGTTTTTTTTAATATATATATTTTATTATATATAAAGCTATGTTTTAAAATGTGTTTTTAATTTTTTTTTAATATATATTTGATTATTATTATTATTATTATTATTATTTAATGTGGGTTGTGTGCATGGTTTTATTTTAATTATTTATTAATTTAGTTTTTATTTTAGTTTTTAAACATAGTTTTTGTTTATATATATATATATATATATAACTATGTTTATTAAATTATAATTTTTTTTGCTTTTTACTTTAAATTTTTAAAAAAAGAAAACATAGTTTTAACAAAGTTCACTAGCAAATTTGGGTCATTTTGTGATGGCTATTTCGACGCTCTTACGACGTTATGTTGTGGATATTGTGAT
>CBVK0100502340.1:0-10723 GCA_900067695.1 Picea abies | reverse complement strand
CTTGAGTGTCATGTGTCAATATAGAAATATGAAAGTATAATGGTGGGTTTTAGTGGAAAATCATTCCATTCTTCCATTCCATCATTCTTACCATTGACTAGGGAGTGTGAGTTGCGGAGTTGTTGTTTCTCTATAACCTTGTATTGTTGTAACCCTGTAAATCCTTGGGGGGTTTGCGTTTGAAGAATGAGGTTGTCAGGCCCACGGAGCAATCTCCTTGAGTGAGATAATCATCGGGAATAGGTTTCCCTGTGTATTGGATGAGTAGTGTGCCCTTAACTCCTTGAGAGAAGCCTTGTGTTCCAATTGTCACAAAGCTCCGAGACTTCCTGACCTTCCTGTTACTAAATCCCTAGAAGGGAAGGGGTATATCCAAAGGAATGTGGAGTAGTGAAGGGGCACACTTCCTGGGTTGGGATAGGCTGTGGGGTATGAGAGGCTATGAAGTGTAAGGGTTGTTGGATTTGGTTCCATTGGCCTTGTCCTAAGATTATGTGCTATTGGACCTTAGTTTGGCTTAGGTAGCCTTTTCTCTGGTGGAGTCATAGCCCCAACTCATAGTTTGGCTTAGGTAGCCTTTTCTCTGGTGGAGTCATAGCCCCAACTCAAGGGGGACCTGCTGTTGAGAGTGAATGAAAAACATAGTCTATGGATATGAGGAACGTTTGAGTTTTACAACCAGTTGGTGATTATCATTAAAAGATAAGTGTTATTTTATGTGTTTATGATGACTATTGTGTGGTTAATTATGTTATGGTATAATTATTTTAATTATGTATGAAATATTTGTTGTTAGGATAGTATAATTGTGTTCATATGCAAGACATATTAATTAATAAATGGTATTAGAGGAATAAAGGAAAATATTTAAAGAAAATTCATTACTTAACATAAGTCATGTTTTCAGTGACATACGCCTAGAAGTGAGTCCGGGGTGTGTTCCATTATCGGATGCCTTCCCATTTTTCCCAAGGATTTTCCCATCTTCGATCCAATATGAGTTGGATGGCTCTATTGATATGTATTAGGATTATTCCTGAAGAAAGGAGGTTGAAATACCTTCTTCCTCCAATATTGTTTTTCCTTCTTATTATCTCTCGAAGACTCAACATCTTCTTTGCCTTTGCTATGGTCATGCAAGTATTTATCTTTCTTGATCGTATCTTCAAGTGTCTTAGGTTCCTCAAACTAAAATTAATCTTTGTTGAATGCAATATATCCACTTAATAACCTTTATATCTTCACCTTCTCCTCTTTAATATAGCCCATACATCTCAATAGCTCCAATTTTTTTTTTTCTCATATTTTCCTAGTCATATTTCCTAACTTGAGTTAAAAAAATTCCTACACCTTCTTGTCATAGTAATGCTTAGAAATATACTTCTACTAGAAATAATTATAGAACCATTTCCAAAAAAATATTCTCTCAATGATATGCTTAACTTACGTCATATGGTCCCACCAAGTAGAAGCTTTCCGGCCTTGTAGGTTGCTTGTAGAAATTCTAGCTTCTAGATTAATGTGTAGTTGTGCAGTTGAAAGTACTTCCTTATTCCTAGTAACCAAGCTTCAACATCCTCTCTCATCTTGTTTTCACCACAAGAAATGGTGGCTTGAACTTCCTAAGCTCTCCTTGCAACTGGTTTTTCACATATCTTCTCCTTTGATGTTTGTATGGAGACACTTTTAGGTTGCTCTATGATTCTTCACGTGCATATGGCTTCCTTGTAGTATGTACTGGTGAGTAATGATGCCTTCAATTTTTGGTATAACTTCTTGAGCATTGGGATCTTCTGTGGTTCTCTCTTCTTAAATGGACTCTACCTCATTTGTTGTACCTCAAGCTTGATCCATTCTTCATTTACTTTTGAAAATGATGTAAGCTTTGTAGTCATTGGGTTTTCAATTGATTTTTCTCATCTTGAACTTTGAACCTCTTCTCATTATCAACTTTTCACCTCCATATTCAAACTACTTATAGTTTTGACTAGCTCTAATGTATCCATTCTCTTTTCATGCTCTTTAGACTCTATCTCTTCTATACTAATATTTAGGCCTCAAATTCCTTCTTCATGGATGATAGGTCTTTGTCTATCTTCCATCTCTCCTCTTCAAAAGTATTCTTCAATTAATTATCCTTTTTGTTGCTCTAAATCAGTAAGAACTATGTGCATACCAATAAACTGATATATACATCTCAATCTTAACTCTATAACATTTTATTTCAAATCATGCACTTCATTGGTTTAATCAATTCAAGGCTACATGTCTCTTCTTCTTCTCAAGTCTTGAAGAATTCTGAAGCAATTCTCCAAGGTCCAAGCCATCAAATTTATTCCCCTTTGAATTAGCCTTCCAATGACTACACCCATACCCAAACCGAGATTCTAAATTGGGAGTTATGGATTTATACAATGCTTTCTCCTCATCGACATTTTTTCAAACACTTAGCCCAAAAAATTGTATTTTCCCAAAAATTTCACATTGCTGACTCTAAAATTCAGGCATTTCCTTCATTTATGCCTCCATAAATTACCTAATTACTCTAACAACCTTCCAATTTGGTAATTATAGTACTCAATTCAACATTTGCAAATTTCAAATACTGTTTTACCCAATTATTCTTATGGAGGAATTTCACCAAACAATTGTAACACAAACCACTATTCTTCATATACAATTGATTTTTGTCCCATACAACCCTAGTATTGTAATTGATAGCTTTAATACCATTTTGTAATGTACCCAATATCCTCTGTGTACTTTGAGGATATGGTGTACTTTTGTTAACCACCCAAATTTGAACCAATTCACTAAGGGACCAAACTAATTGTTACTACAAAACATGACACCATAGATTTATGCAACCATTCAATTATCCATGAACCTATAAATCATAAATGCAAGCTAACAAGGGTAGTCAGAAGAACATGATGGAAATTAATTTGAACATGAGGTGACCATAACAATTCAATATTAGATTCATCATAATTCACGTATACAATTAAGAACACTTATATGTTTGGAATTGTTCACCAACTTGCTGCAAAAGAGGGATGTTCTACTCAACCATAGGCCACTTGCCACATCGATTCTCTCTGCAACAAAGGCCATCCCCAAGTTGAGGCTATGAATCCACAAGGGGCACACTCTTCTTATGGTTGGATTTAATTTTCTCTTCTCATAGCCCTATTCCTAGGCTAACAGTCACCTACAACAATTCCCAATCCATAGCCATATTCCCCATCAAACTACACAACCTAAGGAATGAGATCCCCTTCTATGCTCAATGGTCCCTAAGGCAATCCCACTTCTCTCCAGGGATCTAGCATAGGATTTCTAGGAAATCTCATTGTTGGGATTCCAAGGAATTACCAATTATAGCAAATTTTCCTCAATTACAACCAATATAATTCCATATAGCCACAATTCTCTATAAATTCATGGCTATAGCTTTCACACTTTGAAATTAGTCTACACACAATAATTTGCTCTAGGATAGTTCATAGGATCAGTTCTCAATTTCTAGTAAGTTTGTCTCTTTGGTAATTGAACATCAATTTGCCTTGAACTTCCCTCTTGCCTTAAACCTTCAAATTTTGAACCACAATAATGATGACAATAATAATTTTCTTCCATGTAAAGGTAAGCTTTTAATTGCATGGCATGAAGGGGCCATGTATTCCTTCATGCACTAATACCCCCCAAGTTTAATTAAACATAATTAGCTAACAATTATGGACATAATAAGTTTTATAAGACTTTGGGTTAGCTCCCTTACTAAGTCCCTTCCTTAGCCTACTAAAACCCCTTATCTTTCCGCTCTTGTGGAGTCATAGTCCCCCTTATTTTTGTCCTTCTCTTTTGCAGCCAATGATGTACTTTTTATTAAATTTCAATGTTTGATTACAAATTACATTGTTTAGCTTATATCCATTCATCATGTACATACACAACACTGAACCGAGGATCAAAATTGGGGTATTACAACTACACCATGGTTCTAACAACATGACTTGTCCATTTGCATACAACATTCGTCGATAAGATTCATATAAAATTATTATATTTTTTGATCCAAATCTTGATAAGAGTAGTTGAAAAAAATGAAGAAGTAGTTACAGTGAAAGCATTCACTTGAACAATAGCTTCACATTACTACATGAGACCATATTTTCATGTAGATGAAAATTGATAGATTCTGAGAATCCATTCTAACTACAGCTAGGCCTAAGATAAATCATCGAATTTCAACATCCTTAGTTGATTGTGGCTGCAAAAATGTTGAATTATTTAAAATTATTCTTTCATCAATTGTATTGAAACTTTTGCGTGCATTGTCATGAACCATTAAGTATTGTTGGTGACACTGAGAACTTTAGCAATGACATACAACATATGTACAACTTGATTGGGCCTAATGGTTAAGAACATGTGTTTCAAATCCATAAGGGGTTAGGGTATATACACCTCTGTAGACTTTGGTAGTCAAATCGTTGCATGGAGGGGGGTCCATTGTTCCACAAACAAGGGGGTCTCATACACCAATTTAGTGTATGTCTTGGCTATGACCTTAAAATTAGATTATTATTATTATTATACAATAAATAAGTTACATCCTTTATGTCCTCTACACTATCTTCAAGAATGGTCTTTTGGGGATCTTTACAATCCTCATATAGTGTATATTTATGCTAAGAAAAGGAGAGTTGCATTGGAAAAATCTAGTGATGTTTATGTAAACTTGTGATAGCTAGCAAATGAGGATTATTCAAGATTAAAAGATTGTTAAGGAGGAACCATTGATTGTTGAGTTAATTCAAACAAATTTGCTAGTGATTGTAATACCTAGGATTACTAGAATGTTGCTTGCTATGTTTATTGTTTCATTATGACTAGCATGAATTAAACCCATGTCCATCACACTTGTATTCAAATAAAAGGAATGAGTAATGAATCAATCTTGTAAAGATGTATGATGTTTGGAGGACATCACTTGATCTAGATCCAAAAATCTCATTCCATGATTTTCATAATATTCTACTGTGTTAATTAGGATATTATCAATGATCACCTAGATATTCAAAGATGTAAAGATAGTAATCTTCAAGGTAAAATCAAATAGTAATTCAACTTAAAAGAGAGTGAGTGAGGAAATTGAGAGGTAAATTATGATTGGGGTGTTATCCCCATCAAAGTGAATTTCAAGAAGGGCTCGTTCCATGGAGGGAGGCTCCAATATCAAATCATGGCTAATTTAGGACTTCAGGCTCAAAAGGGTCCAAATGGTGGAATCAAGCCATCTATATATTAGTCATTCAAATTATTGAAGGTGAGATTCCTTTTTGATTATATTATGGAAAAGAGAAAACACATAATATAAAAAAAATATCCCATTCAAAGTACAACATTTTTGAATGATGATTAATCGTTTCACTTAAGCGATCGAGCGTTCGAGCAAACTGAGGGGATTACTCAATTTTAGGTACCCATATTTTTCTTTGAGGACCTCTGATTTTGGAACCATTTTTTGGAGGATAAAGAGGACATCTAGGGATTTCAAACAAATTGTTACATGACCCCTTTCAGCATTAAGGACATGTCTTTNCANGATTTCAAACAAATTGTTACATGACCCCTTTCAGCATTAAGGACATGTATTTTGTAATCTAGGAAGTCCATACTATCTTGTTGATGGGAAACCGTAAATAAGCATTTTCATACCTATAGGTTTAGGAATATAATTCTAAAACATTGAAAACCTATAGGTAACCCCTTTCAAAGGTCAAAATGATATTTTGGTCGAGACCCCAAATTTTCATGCAAAAGCATTTTTTTAATGAAAATCCGGATTTTGTTTGGAACACTATGTTATCGAAAATAAGTTTTGCCTGCTCATTTTTGAGCGATGTTTTTTTCCAAGGAAAACGCCTCGTGAAAAACCCTCTAAGTACTTCTCCATGATCCAAGAATGGTAAATGGGGTAAATCATTAGCCCTGATTACAGATCTAACCTTGAGAGAATTAAGAGAGTCAAACTCGTGACCTCCCCAAATTTGAAAGAAACTTTGAACTATATTATATAGGTTTCCAATGCACTTAAAAATGTTAGTGTTATTTATAGATAGTTGAAAGATATCAATTTGGGAAACAAGTTCATTGGATTGTGGTGTACTGTAAAACCAACACATGGTGAAAGTGCTGATTCTACCACCGACTCAATTGCAAATTGGTGAATGATGCAAAATAGATAAAAAACCATGGACATAGCTACATATCACTTTAAACGGGTAAGAATCATATCAAATCCACATGGTATAAGAGAAATCTCACTTAGGATGTAGGCAACGAGATGAATGCACGTAAATCAAATTTGTAATGAAATCAATTTAATAATGCAACCACCACATTTATGTAATTTCTTAAGGAAAAAAAAGATTCAAAGAAACATTCAACAAAAGTAATTTCAATTAGCAACATACCATCCTTAAGTTAATTTAAAGAGATAAGAATAAATGGGAGTAAAGTTTACTTAACGAGCCTTGGTAAAATTTAAAAGTGAGCCCTAAGATGGTTGGCTTGGGGCGGTTTTTGAGGCCTCAATAAATTGATTTGTTTGATAAAGATGACACTCGCGTGCATTCAATAGATCTTTGTTTTCACATAATATGTATGGTCACAATCATTTTTATATTGAATTAACCTTTGTAGTAAGAATGGGTGAGGAGAAGATACACCTGGATGTGACATAGGCGTAAGTGGGGATGTTAGATACCACACTTGTGCATATGATGGTTACATATTCATTATTGATTCTATAATATGTAGGAAAAATGAATTATGTTTGCATAAAGTAAAGTATAGAAGAAAATGAAAAGATTGTAATCAAATTTGGAACTATTTTTGGCCATGTATATTTGGCCTAGCTAAACAAAATCACAATGAAGCTAACCAACTACATATCATTTATTTATTAAGAGATAAATAAGAACAAAAAAATTATCAAATATGGAGGATTAGAATTGAGAAAATGAGGCATGAATTCAAAAAAAAAGAAAAAGAAAAAAAGAGAAAAAAACCATTCTTATTGTTAAGTAGTGGGTTCAAAATATAGAAATCATTGAGTAAAATTTGAATGTGCAATAGCATGAAATATGAGTAAAGTAGTAAATAATTCAAAACATAGAATAGTCAATTGGGTGTAGCTCGAGTGGCGAAGAGGAAAGTTGTTATCCTCCTTTGCCCAGGTTCAAATCCCACTTTTTGACATGCTTGTTCTCTTCATGAACCAATTGTTAATTGTCGACCTAGCCTTGAGCCCTGGAAAATCTATTTTACCCTAGATACCATCCCCATAATGAGGGGAAGTACTTGGTGGGTTTCCTCATGAGTATATTCTTTACATGAAAAAGATAAAAATTAATAAATTCAAAACATAGAATCTTTGAATTCACATGAAATGTTTAAAATGTAAATAAAAAAACTTCCAAACATGATGCCTACTAGCAACTCCCTTCATGTAATGGGTTGGAGATGATACTTCCCCCAGGAGGTTACATGCTTCCATGAGAGAAGGCCACATGTGTTCGCTCACAAAGTATGACTGAGGGGCATGCAATAAGGACATGTAGTCCTTATTCCTAAGTGACCATGAGTCTCCCATCGTACATAAATTGAATGGCATTAATAGTGGTCTTGTTGTGTTCCATTGGTTTTACCCTGACCATGAAAATATATGTGTGTACCTAGAGGGGTGGAGTGATCATAGCTTCACCCTTGGCACTGATTGTGTTGAAATTGATACTAGTGTTGATTGGGATTCACTATTCTAAGACATAGTATCTTTTATGTGCATAGAATTTATAATGATATTTTAAAAGAGTATAAGTGCACTCATGAAAATATTGAGAGGAAATTGCACTCATTTAATTAGAGGGGATATTTATGGGTAAATTAGGTTGATTTTATTAAGCACATTTAAAACATGAAATTTAAATACCAAGAGACATGCCTAGGTAGAAATTATTCATCTCCTATTTTAGAGGTTTTATTTATTTAAATGTGAATCAACATGTGCACACACCAAAAGAGTTAGAAAATGTAAGAGGGAACATAAATGAGTAAAAGTGTGAAAGTTAATTGGGAGTTGGGTGAATAATATGCTTTTAACTTAATTATAAATTAGAATTATGCATGTAAGAGACATGTGGCTAAGTGAATAAGAGACATATTAGTGAATTAATAATTATGAATTTTTCATGAGAAGGCGTGTGACATTCTACACAAGTACTACAAGAAGAGAGGGAGGATGACCATGGATGGCACCTTATGCTCCCTAACATTGGATGGTTGTTGTAATGTTGAAAATTTTCACGGTGAATGGTGGAGATTTTTGTCTTGATTGTGCTAAATCGTGATCATGTTTTATTTAAGAGTGGGGACTCCATATCTCTTTGGTACATGCACAATCTATTAGTGAAGTGGGAATTGCCTTTTCATGATTGCTAACATTGTACACACCTCCATACAACCCTTGTAGCTCAAGGGTTCCAGGGGAAGAAGAGTACCCTTAGGATACAATAGGAAGGTTAATCAATAAGCTTTCATACAATTGGAAAGTGAGAAATTGGATTTGAACCTTGGGGCACTCTTGGGAACATGCTTGGAGCTAAACATTCAAAAGAGTAATCATCTACAACCATTTGAGATAAAGGTAAGTTTCTAGAAATTGTTAGGAATTTATATGATTGCACTTCAAAATATTGTTTGGGATTTGAGATTCTTACAAATTGTTGTTTGCATGGGAAGATTAGACCTTCTATAAGCCATTAAAATTTTCGTGTAGGCTACATAAATCCTTGTAGAAACCCTTGTGTTTTTAGAATAATTGTTGTTTAAAATTTGAAACCTGTGAAGAGTTTTTTCTGGACTCCATAGGGGTGTGTGTGCCCTACAATGGAGTAGAGCATGCATAGTGCATGAATTGGACAAATTTAACTTGTGCAAACAACTTTATGCACTCATGTTGTCCTCCTTTCTACCATGCACATTTCCTGTCATGGATTTTACTTAGAACTTAAGCTAGAAATGGGTTTCTAAAGGGGTATTGCGTGGCATTTCCTCTAAGTTTTCTCGCATTACAAGAAATATTAATAGTTGAAATTAGGTTGCTACCTTCCTTAGGCAAGGAATTTTTGTAGTCTTAGTTGAATGAAATTCTTATTTAAATTAAGAAATTTTTATATAAGAATAAGAATTGTTTGTTTTCTAAATCTAGTTGCTACTTTTAGTTGAAATAAACTAAGGTTTTATGGGTACAAAAATATATTGATAGGAAGACTTCCATGTTAGGTTTTTCCAATCTTCTAAAGAGATTGCCAACTAGTAAACACACTACATTTAGACATGTTTCAATAGAGACATTATGGTTTTTGCATAGAAACTACGCTGATAGCCATATGATAGATGATTACGAATATAAGAAAATATAACATGTTGAGCTCATAGCTGCTCTTAAATTGCTAGTAGTCCATTATATTACATGCATGGATTTGTGGCATAGTCACTGATCATACTATTGTTGGAACGAGGTGATGTATGAAAGTGAGTAGCATGTAGAAGATTCAATTTGAAGACATCTAGGAAAGAAGAATATGTTACAATAATAAGATTTAAATTATGCCTGAAAGACTTAATAGTTTGGACATATTTGATTGACTAATGGTTTAGTGTCTTGATTGAGATTTAAGGGAAATAGAAGTTAGATTTGATTGATTAATTATTTAGTGTCGTGATTGGGATTTAAGGGAAATAGAAGTTAGATTGTATGTTGCCTAGAGGGTAGATATGTTTCATGAAATTGTTCAACAATTTAATTATGAATAAGAGATCTCTTGTTCTTGGAATAGATTCATATTTATGTAATGGAATGATATTATCAAACATTATGAAATTATGTGAAGATTAAAAGTGAGTTATGTGTGATCTTTTTTAGTTGTGAAGAATTTAGTAGCATTTCCTTGAGGTTACTGAGATGAGGGGGTTTCTCTCTCTTTCTCTCTCACAAACTTAATTAATTATCATATTTCCTTGAAGAATGATAATAACACTTGAATCCACACTTTACAATTTTTGTATTGTATTATTACTCTCTATCTTTCTTTCTCTCTATATATAGTAGAATAACTTGGTTTAGGTGTTATAATGTCTAGAAAAATATTACAAAATCTAAGAAATGAAGAGGTAAATAAAGTACATTAAATGTTCAAATATATGTATACTAAATGTTAGGCTATGATTGTACACATGACATTAGAAATTCTATCATAGCAAAATGGTTGCATAAACGCATGTTTATATATATATGTAGTGATACATGTTAGTTTGATCCCTCCCACCATATTCCCAACATGTTTGATGTATATACACATGGTTTGCTAAAGTGCAAGGTAGTGTACAATAATTTCTAGATGATAGCTTATCATGTAATATTGAGGAGCCATTCGAGACGAATAAGGGGAACCTCAAAACCATGTGGGGCAAGGTCTAGATGCTAGTTTTTTTTATAGCATTAAAATGGATTTAATGCTTCATAAAAACTCGTTTTTTTTTTTTAAATATCAAAGAATTATCAGAATATATATATATATATATATATATATATATATATATATATAAAATAATAATAATAATAATAATAATATTAAAAAGGATTAGACGCTTC
>CBVK0100502337.1:0-10724 GCA_900067695.1 Picea abies | reverse complement strand
AATCAATCAAACCATTGGCATCAATGACAACATGATCCAACATTATTGACTACCACTAATGATATGATTAATAAAAGCATTTTAAGACGACAAACCCATTATAAATGTTGAAATAATGGATATACATAGTTAATCCTACAATACTCATGGAGCTCCATGCACATGTCCTTAAAACCCACAGGAATATAAAGGATTTGAAAAAAGGTCTCATGGCAACATGAAGTGGTATTTCCTTTTGATATCTACTTACAAGGTTTCATTAAGGATGAAAAGGGATTCTAAACTCTATAAAATCCTTGATATTTCTATATCTATATTTCTTTTTATTTGAGTAAAATTAATATTTGACCCCCACACCCCTAAATTTGTTTTTTGTTTTTTATTTATGTCATGAGACTATTCTCATGTAAAGCCAATGTCAGTAGGTATTTTACTTATAGGTGCCCAATAAATCGGGTTGGTCATACGTTGTTCGGTATGATCCAAGAGGAAGGCCTGTAAAGTATACTTTTTATTTGAGTAAAATTAATATTTGACCCCCACACCCCTAAATTTGTTTTTTGTTTTTTATTTATGTCATGAGACTATTCTCATGTAAAGCCAATGTCAGTAGGTATTTTACTTA
The DNA here is from genome assembly GCA_900067695.1 of Picea abies. Taxonomy (NCBI): domain Eukaryota; kingdom Viridiplantae; phylum Streptophyta; class Pinopsida; order Pinales; family Pinaceae; genus Picea; species Picea abies. Next base: position 10,099 of record CBVK0100502337.1, on the reverse strand, counting down.
TAGGTTCCCAATAAATCGGGTTGGTCATACGTTGTTCGGTATGATCCAAGAGGAAGGCCTGTAAAGTATAATGTAGCGAAATAAGATGATATTGAAGAAGAAGATGATGTAGAGGAGCAGGTAGATGTGTTAGATGAAGAAGCTGAAGAAGTACTTGAGCTATATGTAGATGACAATGTTCTCAATGATCATACCAATGATGAAATTATTGAAAATGACTTTGATGATGATGTTTCTATGGCCAATCCTTTCAACGTTGATTCTGAACTAGTCGATGATACAAATGTGGAGTTGGACGATGACGAAGATCAATGATATTGAATTATTGAAATGTATGTCGAGGTATGTGATTATATATTTTCTATGAATATTTATTCTCTTTAAAGTATTTTCTTATATGGGTTAGTTATGTGTTGTTTATTTATTCTCTTTAAAGTATTTTCTTATATGGGTTAGTTATGTGTTGTTAAGTTTTATGCCATTTTATATGTATCATTGGTTGGTTAGAAGTCATTGACATTGATTTATCTCATAACCTAGAAACCTATAACTTCCTAACCCATATTGAGCATGTGTTGATTGTTTTTAACTATAATTCGATATTGATAATCTACCACAACTTTTTAACCCTCCACCCAGTAACCTTGGTAACTTTCTAACCCTCCATTCTCATCCACCATAGGAACCATGTGCATGGTACAAAACCACTACCTAGGGCCTAAATGGAATCTTTGAGGTGCAAGTGTCATGTTGTATCCATTACAAGGTTTAACACAAATAATATGTTTTGGGATATGGATGTGGTTTAGTGTTGGGGGTTAAGAGTTAGGGATTGAGGGGTTAGGGAATTTAGTGGTTAGGGGGGTTTATGGGTTAAGGGGGTTATATATAACTATATAAAACAATCATATACAAATATAAATATAAATATATTACAAAAAAAAAACAAAAAAACCCAGAAAAAAAACAAAAACAAAAACAAAATTCAAAGATAAAAAACAATCTGGCGCCAAACCCCTAACCAAATAAAACCACTTCCAAACCTATTGAATAATTCATTGATCAACCCCACCTGCCAGTAAGGAGAGTGAATAGAATATAAATCCACTGAAACTTTCTTTGGATCGACCCCCCTGCCAGTACAGAGAGTGCGCAGAGGAGAAATCCATTGACATTTGTATTGGATCGACCCCACCTAACAGTATGGAGAGTGTGCAGAGGAGAACAATTGTACAAGGGGATACTGACCTCACATGTGCATCCAAGGATGGATCGACCCCACAATGTCTTTGGTATGTAGCCCCATTGTTGATGTAGATAGATAATGTACTTCATGTAGTTGTTTGTTCATTATTAAATAGTTTACAATGGATCTGTTTGAGTTCCATTCACTTCAATTTTACCTTATCATTCACTCTTTAGTTTAGGTTGAATACCCTATATAATACATATTTTGCCATATTTTTTATGCTTGAAAGAGAACAAACATTAGTTTAAAATCATTTTTGGGGAATGACTATCTTGTCAAAGAAGATGGATTTCTATTATGTGTGTGACCCACCAGTGGTATACTTTGTTTCGTTTTCTTTGTATAAAGAAAACTTCGAGGCTTATCTTGGTCCCCTATTCTTTGTGCATACTACGAAGTATTATATACTCATGTCTTCGAAAGGATTCATAGTTACGAAATAACATATTTTACCTTAGCTATCATAGAAGGAAATGAAATTATAATTGGGTTCTTCAACATTGTAAAAGAAAAGAAGGTTTCATGCATGGTGTTGTAACTTGAAATTATAATTATATTTAATATGGTTGAATATTCTCTAATTCCCTTTCTATCTTCAATTTCACATATTTAAAGGGGGGTATTTTAAAATCTAATGAAAAAATAGCTTAAATTAAGCCCCTTGTGACCTGGAGCGAATTCCAAAAGCATAAAACATAAAGGCATGAGCGCTAAATAATAAAAGTTATAGAAACTAGAACTAATGGTCGATATGGAATGTAATCAACAAATTTGATAACTCTTGGGAATTAAATTTGAACGATTATTAATGGAGTTAAAACTCTCAATACCGCCAAACCGCTTGAAGTGTGCGTGGCATCATATGATTGTTGTCATGAGGAAAGGTAAATCTCTAAAAACTACTTATTACCATCCAATACCACTAGTGTTTTGATGTCACATCACTTCCCACTACTATATTTTAGTATTTGAAAACTTTAAATACACTATTACACTTTGTGAAGTTTCATGGAAACTTGTCATAGAGAATCTAGCTAGTAGAAAAAACTAGTTAAAGCTTGTGATAGAGAAAAGAGAAGAGAGACAAGCTTGAGAGAAAGAATGAAAAAAATTGTATTCACTAATGAGAGAATAGTAAAAATACACATGATATACTCTAAATAGTAAAAATACACATGATATACTCTACATGAGAAAACTAATGCACCATAGTAGTGATCTAGAGAGATCTAGACACTCATGAACAAACTCTAGATTGAACTGCCACCTATTCCTAGTTAATTGGCCATGTATTCACCAATTAATTGACTGGTCACTGGTGGAGTGAGGAGAGAAGCATGCATGCACATGTGTGGCACCTTCTTGGTGGTGATCCCAAGGTAAGTGCTCTCTCCTGGTAATGATCCCAAGTTATGCATGCAACACTTGGTGATAAATACTGAGTTTCCATGCATGACTCCAATACACTAGTCTAACTGAGGTGTAACTGACTCAATATTGAAGAGGATGTGGCGCCCTCATCTAGGGGAGAATATATCTAACCAGGGACACCCTCAACATAGACTAGTTAACCTAGGAAAATAAATACTAGGTGAGTGTGTAATATCTCCAACACCCCCCCTAAACACTACTAGGGTGTAAATGATGAATGGGTCTTGACAACCAAGGACATGTTAGGTACCCATTATACAATGCATCTAAGAATGAAACACTAAAAATATTGGAAAGAGGGAAAACCTCATGGGAAAACCCCCCTCAAAGTACAATGAATCAAAAATGAAGAAGGAAGAAAGGAAGTTATTAAGCAACTGTGTTCTTCACTCCAAGACGATCGCGTAGTAAGTGGAACTTCTACTTAGTAAATTTATTGGTGAAGATTTATGTAGTATTTTTGACATATGGAAAATACTGCAAATCGATGATCCTATCATGTACCATTTTTTGATTTAATGCATATGGATCTTGATGTGTTTGATCTATTGTCATTGCACTGGGTCTCTACAAAACTTGAGGGTACTCTAATTGTCACACCAAATGATATTCAAATGGTGGAATTGGATGCTAAGATCAGTGAGGAAGTTCTAAATCCAAAGTGATTAAATAGTGATTTTGATCGCTCCTCTGTACTCGACCTCTACTAACGATAAATAAATTGTTGGTTTCTTTTTGCTCTACCAAAAGATGGGACCGAAACCCAAACTAAGCACATACCCAAAAGTGGAATTGTAATATATGCTATCACCGTCCCAATTAGAATCTGTGAAGCTCATGAGATCTAATGCACAACCTGTTTCATAGTGGATCCCATAACTGGTGGTGCCTTGAACATATCTAAGGATGCGCTTGGAAGCCTTCCAATGTAGCTCATGTGGCTCCAACATGTACTTGGAAATTGTCCCCTAATGCATATGATAGATCTGGTTGGGCATGGGTGAGATACATAAGGCTCCCCTGAAGTTTTTGATACAAGGTGTTGTCCACCAATGGTGTATCCCACCATCTTCAAGATGTACCCCAGAAAGAAAGGGTGTGGCTAACGACTTGTTGTTGGTCATGTGAAATATAATGAAGAGATCCTTGACATACTTATTTTGAGATATCTTTATGCCTAAAACATCCTAATTATTCTTTAGACTAAGGAAAAATTGCAGTGGATCCATTTCCTTTATAGAAAACTGATCATGCAGAATGTCTTTGACCACAACAGTTGTCGAGGCTGAAATTCCTGTGATCAAGAGGTCATCGACATATAGAAATAGGATAAACAAGGAGTCTAAGTTTCTCATCATTTAGATATTCATATCTTATTTACATCTAAAAAAATGTTGAGAAATAAAATAAGTATCCATCTTCGCATAGCATGCTCTAGGCGCCTGCTTGAGGCCATATAATGAATTTTTAGTCAACATACTAAGGATGAGTTCTGTATGAACCCTTGAGGTTGCTCCATGTAAATATCCTCTAATATATCCCCATGATAAAATAAATTCTTTACATTCATATGGTTAAATTACCACCCCATGATTGTTGCAATGGAAAGGGCCATTCAAATGGAGTCCATATTTGCTACTAGAGAAAAGGTCTCATCATAATCTATTATGTGGATCTACTGAAAAAATTTGGAAACCAGTCTTGCCCTTGTACCTACTCACTTGTCCATCTGTTTCCTTCTTGGTCCTATAAACTCATTTGCATCTGATAAGATTCCTATCTAAAGGAAGTGGAACCAGATCCCAAGTCTGGTTCTTGAGGAGGGAGTTGTTATCCCCATATATAGGGACTTCCCATAAGGGATTCCCTACAACCTTTACATAAGTCTGCAGGTATGAATCTAGAACCATGTAGAAATGCATGGGCATGACTAGTTTGATAGCTAGAAGTGCATGAGGAGGATCCTAAAACTGGGACCTCATCCTCCTCTATTCTTCTTGATTCCCCACAAGGTCACCTGCTACATGTAGGGTTGTATGTTCCCACCTGGGCATATACCGTGGCTCATAATCTATATGCTCATCATCGACATGCTCATAATATTTCAAATCATCATCATATCTAAGATATGAACCATGATATGAATGAGTGGAGTCATCATCTCTGATGTCTGGTGCATGAAGAAGTGTGGAGGTCTCTGCATGTGGCTCCAATGGTGCATGCACGGGACTTTCCCCAAAATGGACACTTCACTCAATAATGAGCTTGTTCATTGAGGGTTCAATCAATGAATAAAAATTCATACCATTAGGATATCACACAATTATGCATGTAGTACTTTGTGGATCTAATTATTTCCTCTTTTCAGAGGGTATGTGAGTCCACACACGTGATCTAAATATTCAGAAGTGGGTGACTTCCAGTTTGCTTCCGCTCCATGCCTCAAAGGGAGTTTTGTACTTGACATATTTGTGATGAGATATGTTCTGAATGTAGTTAGCACAGTTAAGTTCCTAAATCCAAAGCTTGGAAGGTTGATATATTGCATGCAAATTGCAAGTAGCCATCTCTTTGAGGGATCTGTTCTTCCTCTCGGCTACTCCATTCTGTTTCAGAGTGTAAGGTATTGTATGTTGCAACTATATACTGGCCTCTGAAAAAATATGTTGGACATATTGGTTCACATATTCCCCCCATTGCTTGTGTGAAGGATTTTGATCTTCCTCCCGGATTGAGTCTTTGCATGAGCTTTGAATTCTTTGATATGCTAAAAACATTTGGACTTCTTCCTGAGAAAATACACCCAAGTTTATCATGAAAAATCACCAATAAATGTAAGCATGTACCTTGCCTTGCTGATGGAAGGATGTGGAAAGGTTCCCATGAGATCACTATGGATGAGATCCAAGGGAGAGGAGGCCCTTCAAGCCTTCCCTTTCTTAAACTTCTCCCGAGGATGTTTTCCAAGAACACATCCTTGAAAAACTCCTTTGGAAGCATGTATGTTGGGTAGGCTTGTGACCATTCCTTGTTGGCTAAGTTGTTGCATGTATTTTAATTTTAGATGACCGAATCTCTCATGCCATAATATACTATCATTATCAACATGTGTCAATAGTAAATAAAAATCATATTTAACAATAAAATTATTGAATGTATAAAAATGAGTCTGGTGAATTACCTCACCAACATCAATATTTGAGTTATCATGCATGTCATATATGGTTACAGAATTAGGTTTGAATTCCACCCTTTTTTCTGTGCTAGAATGTGCTATCTGATAAACAAAGAGTAAATTCACAAAGAGTTCAAACTTCAATATTGGAGTTCTAATTTCCCTTGTCCAGAGACCTCAACTTGGGTATAATCTCCCATGAGGATGGGAGGACCCATGCATGCAGTAATAGAAGATAAAACATTTTCTAAGGATTTTGTATGATGGGATGTGCCTGAATCCAGGATCCATGCATCGGGAGTGGAATGAAAAACAATTAAATAATGTGATTTACCTTATTTTTTGGTGCTTGATCTTTCAGCTTCTTCTTGGCAACCTTGGGAATGTGTTCCCCAAGATTGTTCTTCTGAAGTATCTACACCATGATATCAATTTGTTTCTTCATGCATGTTGATTTAGGATGATAGACAAAGTTATAGTAACCACATTGAGGCTTCCCTTTCTTTCTCTTTCCACCTTTGGATCTGGAGGAATCATCAAAGGGTTTAGGATTTCCTTACTTCTTGTGTTCACAATGTGCCTTGCTCTTTCCTTTTTGCTTGGTCTTCGGATTGCATGTTTTTCTTCTCTCACACACAACAAGTGCATGTGCATTGGGACCTCTGATTATCCCCATTTTCACTAGATTATCTTTCTCATGCATTACAGACTCAATAAACTGATCCAATTTCAACATTTTCCACGTTGCTCCTGAAGTTAATCTCACTGTATGGAACATTGATACAAACAAAACATACTCTGGATGAAGTTTTGAAAAAATAGAAAGGATCAATTGATTGTGCTGAGTTTATTTCTCAACACCACATCCCTTTAGATGAAGAATAAAGGACTTGAAATTTGTAAATAAGTCCTGGATGTTATCAAAATTTCTCGGATCCAAGAAATTCATCTCTACCTCGAGCAAGTGGCCTCTCATTTAATCCTATTTTCCAATGAGATCCTCCAACTTTGTCCAAATCTCATTTGGTTTGGTACAAGATTCAATGTGAAACAATAGCTTGGGGGACATAGACATACAGATAAGGCCATAGGCCTCATCCATGTAGTTGAGATACCTATTTTTCTTGATAGTTGATGTTGGATCCACCTCTGTAGCCATTGTAATCTGGTACAAGCCTCTAAATCTATGTTGATGTAGAATTTTTATCTTCCACTTGAAATAATTATGTGGCATGAGAAGATTTGTCGACGAGTAATCCATTCTTTTAGACTACATCTTCCTCATGAACCTGCAAATAAAATGCTCATGCAATTTCTCCTAGAAACAAAGCTTTGATAGCATGTGAAGTTTTGTGGAAACTTGTCACAAAGAATTTAGCTGGTAGAAAAAATCACATAAAGCTTGCAAGAGAGAGAAAAGAGAAAGAGAGACAAGCCTGAGAAAAAGAATGAAAATAATTGTATTCACTAATGAGAGAATAGTAAAAATACACNNNTGTATTCACTAATGAGAGAATAGTAAAAATACACATGATATACTCTACATAAGAAAACTAATGTGCCAAAGTAGTGATCTATAGATATCTAGACACTCACACACAGACTCTGGAATGAACTGCCACCTAGTACTAGTTAATTGGCCATGCGGTCATCAGTTAAGTGACTAATCACTAGTGGGGTGAAGAGATAATAATGCATACACATATGTGGCACCTTCTTGGTGATGATCCCAAGGTAAGTGTTCCTTCCTAGTGATGAACCCAAGGTATGCATGCAACAGTTGGTGATAATACCAATGTTGCCATGCATGACTCCACTCCACTAGTCTAACTAAGGTGTAACTAAATCAATACTAAAGAGGATGTGGCACCCTCATATAGGGGAGAATATCTCTAACCAGGGGTCCTCAACATAGACTAGTCAACCTAGGAAAATAAATACTAGACAAGTTTGTAATATATTCAACACACACATCAGAATCTGATCGAATTATCTTTTGACTTGTGGATTTCTATATCACAATTTAATTATATTATTTAATATAGACACGTAGTACTATTTTTATTTTATTTGCATAAAATTGATAGTTGTTACATATTAATATTTTTATGGAATAAAGAATGATTTTTTTTTTCTTTTATGAAAATATGGTTTAGATGATCTTTTTCAATAGAGGTGTGTCTTTAGTCAAATTATGCACATATGAATGGTGTTCATAGGAATATCACTGAAAATGGATGTTGATCCATTATATAATATGGATGTTGACACCATAACTTCACCCAACCTCTATTTAATGACTCTTATTTTTTTTTATCTTTAACATTCATTTTAAAATCTCATGCTTCTTATATTATAAGACAATATTTTAATATGTCATGCTTCTTATATTGTGGAGGGGTAATAGTGGGAAGGCACCAACCTTGAAGCAAATAAACATTAACAATATCCATATCCATTTAAAGTGAATTTTATTATTGTTTTTATAATTGAATTAAATTATTTTTTTGTTGATATATGTAGTTTTCCTCAGTTGACGCCGACAATGTGGGAAACAATGATGATTTTTTTGAATCCATCAACCCAATGGAGATAGTTAAGAAGGATCTAAGAAAGGAAAACAAGGAACTTATTAAATTGGACAAGTGTGAACAAATGAAGGAGAAAAACGAAAGGTGCATATTTTTATGGAAGATATACAATGATATGGGGTAAGAATCATATTTTAAAAAGATTATTTATCGCATATATGTTGGACATATTGTCATTGATGTCAAAATCGATGTCATTGTGATGTGATGATAATTCATTATGATGAATTTTCATTGATGACAACAGTATAACATTTAGCAGAGAATGAAAATGTCAAACAATATGCAGAGATTCAAGCTCATAAGAAAGGACATTAATAAAATCTCTGAAGGAAGAGCACATTGTAGAAATGCCATCGAGATTGAAATCCCCACGGGAAAACTCCAAAGGATCCAAGGAAGAATCTTGTTCATTGAGATAGTTTTCAGGAGTAATCGCACATAAGACATAACGCGCGGTGCAGATGAATCTACCTAAAATTTCAGAAGAGATGATGCACAAGAGACATCCATTATCATTTTGGGATAGTCTAGGACTGTCATATTGAGGGGAATTCAAAGGAATTAGATCTCAACCAACAGATCTGAAGCAGGAGCTTCGGGAGGTTTACCAACCGTTAGATAAAATTTGATCTAGAGTTAAGTAATAGTCGTTGATCAAAGTACAATGGAAATATAGAGTAAGCGTAAATCACGAAGTAACACTAACCGTTGATCTACTTCGAGAGCATTCTCAACCGATGATCAAGCATAATGGAAGGATAGCGTAAGTGGAGGTGTTAACCAACAACAAGCGGTCACCACCACTTTATGACTTATTCGGTAGGTAATCACTCTGGACAAGCGGTCACCACCACTTTATGACTTATTCGGTAGGTAATCACTCTGGAGGAATTGCTACTCCAGAGTCCAAGAGTCACGAATAGCCAAATTTCTAGAGTGAATGAGAACCGTTCATATCAACTCTTGATTAGGTCATAATCGTTGATTGTGATTGAAGCCTATAGATAAGTAAGGATCATTCGTTCATGAAAGATTAAATATGGAACATCCTATCTACTAGTGAAATCCGTATACACACTTCAGCGTAATGTAACTACATAATATTTAAATATTGCATAAGCTAGAAGCATTGAAGTCCCGAAGTAAATAATAGCCATCCATCTCAATCTTGATTAAGTCCCAACCATCAAATTAAGCAGTGGAAGGATAGTGTAAGGATCAAATATGACCATTGATTTGGTTCTGGGAATCACACCAACCATCGGATCAACCCACTCCTGTGTTGACCACTTCGATGCTGACCAACTCCAAAGGAAATTGGAAAACAATGTGTTAATTTTTAAGCTATTATTAGGTTTCTTTTCAATTTACTAGATAACCATAACATAGATAGGATCACTAAGAGAAACACAATCACATAGTACACAAGCATTTATTCTGGGAAACCCTCAAAGGGAAGAAAACCCAACAAAACTTCTTTAATATAGATTCAATAACCAAGTACAACACCAGAATAAATCTCTCTCTATGAGAGACAAACTACCATGATGATAGACCAAAAAATAATCAAAGACTAGAGAATATCCTCTCCAAGCAATGTGCCTCTCTCTCTTCCTTCTTCTGGCAACTGGTAACTGCAGCTTCCTTCAA
>CBVK0100502335.1:0-10725 GCA_900067695.1 Picea abies | reverse complement strand
TGAGAGGTTTCCTTGGTATATGATCCATGTGAGAGGATCTTGTTGAGTATTGATGATAGTGATAGGTTGGATAGGTTGACAGTGACAGGTTGGATACAGTGATAGGTTGACAGGTTACAAGTTGATGTAACAATGGTAGTGATGGTGGCAGAGATAGTGGCAGTGACAATGGTAGTGATAGTGGCAGAGACAGTGCCAATGACAGTGGTAGTGATAGTGGCAGAGACAGTGGCAGTGACAGTGGTAGTGATTGTGGTAGTGACATTTGGTCTACACTTATACTTTAGGGGAACATGACGAGGCAAAGAAAGGGTGTTGTAGCCTCCTTTCGATTGGAGTCGAAGAATCAGAGAGTTGGAGCTTCCTTCAAGTTGAAGCCTGAGAACTAGGCCACCTTCCGGTTGGAGCCAGAGTACCCAAGGGGGTTGTAGCCTCCTTCTGGTTGGATCCAGAGAATTGAAGGAGTTGTAGCTTCCTTTAAGTTGGAGTCTATAAATAGGTGGTTGTAGCCTCCTTCCAGTTGCAGCTGGAGAATTGGGAAGTTGGTGCTTCCTATGAATGAATTCTTGATATATTTAAGAAATCATTATGTGGTTTTCTCCCATTTGAGATTCCACATAAATACCGGTGTACTGTGTATATGATGTGATGTTGCTTATGATTATATGCTCATGATACATTGAATGCAATCATAGATGATACATTGATGATAAATTGTTGAACATTGTTGAGAAAGTGAAAGAATATATATTGTGGTTAAAAGTGGTATAAAGTGTTCATACTGATTCACCCCCCCCTCTCAGTATTCCAACACTTACTCGGGGATTTCCTGCAATTTCTTCCATGGAAAAAAAAAAATCTTTTAAGTAAGCTTTATGTGCTAAACATATTTTGTATTTATTTCAAAGTAAAGTTTAGTGTATAGTTAGAGAGCCTTATCCAACATTGTAATAGATTTTGCTTTAAGGTAAACACAAAGTATGTTAAAAACTTAAAATTTATTATTACTTTGCAAAAAAATGTTGAGATGTAAGGATGTATCTTTGATCCATCTAACGTTGAATTCCTGTATCCATCATTATGGTTGGGAAGCCAATGGTTATCCACTTTACATGTCTAAACTTACATACTAACCCTAAACTTGTTACTAACCCATAAACTTAGGTTTTAATGAGTGAAAAAGAAGAAATAATTTTAAATTTTTTTCAATGTCTTTTAACAGTAAATTAAACTTACATACTAACCCTAAACTTGTTACTAACCCATAAACTTAGGTTTTAATGGGTGAAAAAAGAGTAATAATTTTATTTTATTTTCAATGTCTTTTGACAGTAAATTAAAGTTACATACTAACCTTAAACTTGTTACTAACCCATAAAATTAGGTTTTAATAGGTGAAAAAAGAGTAATAATTTTAGTTTTCTTTTGACAATAAATTGAACGATATAATTTTATAGGAATTTGGAAAATAATGTTTTTTATGATATTGAAAATTTTAAGTTTATAGAATGTTTTGTTGCTAACCCATAAACTTAAGTTTTAATGTGTGAAAAAAATAATAATTTTAGTTTTTTTTTTCAATGTTTAACTATATATTTTTTTTTATAGGAATTTGGAAAAAAAAATGTTTTTTTTTTGTTTTATGGAATTGAAAATTTTAGGTTTATAGATTGTTTCATCTAAGTGTAATAGAAGTTTTAGAGGTTATTGTATATATTTTTTAAATCAAAATCAACATTTTCAACATATTTGTAAGTGATTTTAGGAAAAAAATCAAATCACTAGTAGACAAATTGGAAATTGGAAAATCGTATATCTCAAGGATGGTTTTTTTAGATTTTAATGTGTGAACTATTTATCACTTATCAAGGTAGATGAGACACAATGTTGCACTTTATATAGCTCATCGCGGGTGACATCTAACAACATGATTTAATGACTTGTTATTTGAATGTTGTATTATTTGTTCGTGTTCTAAGCATATGCAAGTTTTTTTTTGGTCTCATGTAAAATGTTTTTAAGGAAATCCTCTAGGATCTTCCTTTTATTTATTTATGAATGGCTTTCCATGTAAATGTTGTTATAATATAATATGTATTATAATATGTATTTCTAACTCAAAGGATTTTATCAAACTTAAACTCATGATTATTCATCGATTTCTACCATGAAACTAGTTGGTTCAAATTGATTATTTGTGAACTGATTGATAATGCATATGAAATCATATACCTCAAAAATGTTTATTTTCAATTTTAATTGTTAATTGTCTACCACCTATCAAAAGGTGGGATATCGTTTTGCACTTAATAGTCTACCACTTACCAAAAGGTGGGATATTGATTTGCACTTAATAGTGTGTGACCTTGATTAACCCGATCTAATGTTTCACTTGACTCAATTCAATGGCTCATATATAGCAATCAGTTGTTAGTAAAAAAAACTTTGAATTTAGGTTAAAAAAAAATTGAATACCTAAAGTTTTTATAATGTTTAAGAAAAAAGTTATATTAAATTCAATTTTTGAAAAATAAAAAAATATTCATGGCAGTGGTTTGGGCGATTTTTGCTAATAGAAAAGATACAAAGTTTGAAGTCTGTAGTGAAAAATTTCAGTGGCAAAAACAATTTTGAACTTTGGAAGCTCAAGATGTGGGATTTGCTAGTGCAACAAGGGTTGCAAAAAGCATTGGCAAGTAAGACAAAGAAAATGACAAGCATGACGAATGAAGAATGGGAAGAACTGGACGCAAAATCATTCGGTACCATTTGTCTATGTCTGGTAGATGAAGTTATGTTTAATATCGTAGGAGAGGATACAGCAGTAGGATTATGGAGCAAGTTGGAAAGTCTGTATATGGCGAAGTCCTTGACGAGCAGAATTTTCTTGAAGAAGCAATTATATAGTTTGTGAATGAAATAAGGTATGAGAGTTGTTGGCCATTTAAATACCTTTAATACCCTTATAGTTCAATTGACTAGTATGGAAGTTAAATTCGAAAATGAAGATAAGGCTATTACACTATTATGTGTGTTGCCTGAGTCTTGGGTTAATCTAGTCACCTCTATTAGCTTTAGCGAGAACAGGTGTTTTGGATTATGATTATGTTGTGGGAGCTTTGTTGGTTGAGGAGATAAGGAGAAAATCTGGTCACGAAACATCAATTTCAGAGGCGATGTTGGTTAGAGGTCAACCCCAAGAAAAAGAGTAGAATCAGAGAAGTTCTTCGTGATCTAATTCAAGAGGCAGAAAGGGTAGAGCAAAAAGTTGGTACTATGGAAAAACTGGCCATCTCAAGAAAGGTTGTTGGAAAAGAAAAGAATCCCAGGAGAACTCTACAAAGGAAGCAAATTTGGTTGTAACAAATTCAGGTATGACTGATGAAGTTTTATCTGTTTCTAGTAGTTTACAATATCAAAAAGAATGGTTGTTAGATTTTGGTGCCTCCCACCACATGTGCTCCCATAGAAACGGGTTCATTTCTCACCAATTTGTTGATGAGGATGTAGTGTTTATGGGAAATGGTATTCCTTGTAAAATTGTTGGAGTTGGCAGTGTTAGAATCAAGATGTTCGATGGTATTGTTAGAGAATTAATGGATGTTAGATATGTACCTAAGCTTAAGTTGAATTTGATTTCATTAGGGGTTTTGGATTCTAGTGGATATAAGTATACAGGTCAAGATGGAGCACTCAAAGTGTCGAAAGGTAGTTTAGTAGTGATGAAGGAAACAAAGGTTGATAACATTTATAAGTTGGAAGGAAGTATTGAAGTTGCATATGAGGTGACAGATGTATCTTCTCGTTTAAGGTAGAAGAAACAAGGTCATATGAAAAAGAAAGAATTGCAAGCACTGGTAACTTGTAAATCACTTCTAGACTTAGAATCTTTGTTTCTGAATTCCTGGTTGTTTTATATCTCTACAAGTTATGATGATGAGGAAAAGGAATGTAAAGTGTGGGATCCTACTACCCACAAAATCGTCATTAAAAAAGATATAGTGTGTATGGAACAACCAGAAGGGTTTGTTCAAGATCGCAACGAAAAATTTGTTTGCATGCTAGAGGATTCATTGTATGGCCTAATGGTACCCAAGCAACTGTACAAGAGGCTTGAATCCTTCATGGTGAACCAAAACTTTTAAAGGGGTAAGTATGACTATTATGTTAATAGTGCATTCACTATCATAATGTTATTTTTTGATGATATGCTCGTTGCAAGCTGAAGCATGGTTTAGATCAATGAAATAAAGGCTTAGTTGGACGGGACATTTCATATGAAGGATCAAGGAGTAGCAAAACAAATTTTGGGCATAGATGTACACAGAGACAGTAATGATGGTAAGTTGTGGTTGCAGTTTAGAATGAACATTGTGAAACCAGTTAATATCCCTATTACTTTCCATTATAAGTATTCTTCAAGATTAAGTCTTGTTTATAAAGAAGAAAAGGTTTTGTCTTGTATATCGTGTGTCAGATCAGTAGGAGGTTTGTTGAATGCGATGAAATGGTTAAGAATAGATATTTCACTTCTAGTTGATGTTTTCAGACACATGGAAAATTCAAGAGAAGTAGTGAAATGGGTGCTTTGGTGTTTTAGAGTCACAAGTGTCACGTATAATGGTTCCAATGGTTTAGTCTATGGTAATTGTAATTTAGATTTTGCAAGTATTTTGGATCAAAAGAGATTTACCTCGGGATATGTCTCAAAGTATCATTTTGGAAGACATGTTGGAGGTGGAGTGATTCCTCAGAAAATCCAAAATTGAGCAAATCATACATATGTGTTCACGAAACCGATGTTATTAGAGAAGTTGCAATGGTGCTTGGCTTCTCTGGGCTTGCAACATAGGTGATGAATAAATTGGACATGATATTCAGTTCAATTGTTGTCAAGGTGGAGATTGTTGAGATATGCCAACCAATTTCCCATGATTTTGTGGATTGTAGCAGATTTAGTGGCTCCTTTAAATCATTTTCTTGTTGAAACAATTCACCCATTTTTGGGATCCACATTAATGTAATTAGTTTTATAAACTGTGAGGATCTGATATAAATCCATGTAAAGATGAGATGAAAAGAGAGGTTTAGTGTGAGTGATAAACCTGGTTTGGTTGATGTAATATCTCCCTTGAACGATAAATCAATCGAACAACATTTTCATGTGGATGTTTCGTTGTATAGGGTTTTACCACGTAAAATTGTTGTTTTAATTTGTGTGATCGCATTTGATCTCATCTTGTTCAATATTTGCAGTTAAATAATCTGTGTTTTTACGCTTATGTTGCACAACAATAATTACATGTGCCCGTTGACAATAATAACAAACCAAGGAACCCACTATGTAAATGGTACCATAAATATATCAATGGAAGAATTCTTGATTGACCATAGAAAGAGTTCACCCTATTATCCCCAAGAAAATGGAGCAGTAGAGACCTTCAACAAAACCCTTCACAAAGGACTTACAAAATATGTGGGGTTGACAGAGATGATTGGGATGAAAAGGTACATATTGTCTTATGGGCATATAGAACTGCATATAAGAGGTCGACTGGCCAAACACCCTTTAAGTTGGTCTATGGACAAGAAGTTGTAAACCCTCTACATTTGAGAGCTAATGCAGAAAAAGTAGCATTGATACTATTGTATGAATCAACTAAAGCCAAAGAAAATTGATTGCATCAATCAAATAAGCTTGTGCATCAATTAAATAATCTTGGGGAAGAAAGAATGACTACCCTAAGCTACCAAAAAATACAAAAATAACAATAGAAAGCATGGCATGATGGAAACATAAAGAAAAAAGAAATTGGCATTAAAGACTTGATAGCATAATCAAAGACAAACCAAGGAAATTAGAAACAATTTGGTTGAGATTGGATGTGGTTAAAGACATAAGGTAATCGATGGCAAGACTCCATGATAAAAACTATGGCAAGAGTAATTGGGAGGGCGAGAAGGCATTGATGGGAAGACTCCATGATAAAAAAAAAATATGCCTATTATCGATGGAAAGAGTAGTTGGGCTGGCATTGATGGGGGAGATTCCATGATAAAAATTAAATAAATGCATTGCGAATGAAAATTCTTTTAATTTTCGAGTAGTTTATATTTGGAAATGTAACAACTTTGAAAACAGGTAAGGAATCCTCTAAACTAAGTAGTTTAGTGTAAAAAAGTTTAGAGTGTAAGAAATTGAACAAAGTTGAAAACACTATCATTCTTATCAATTCCACTATGATGCACACTCCCACCAATTGACTACTCAACTTATCTTTCTTACCCCACGTGCTCGACATAATCAAATAATTGGAAGACAAATCTTAGTTGGTGGATAAGACAGTTCTCTTAAATATTCTTTGTCATCTTACTTGGCGTGGATAATGATCCACAGTGGTATTCCATTATCAGGAAAACAAAGATACTAGTGAATGTTGTAAATGCATATATAAGGAAGGCTTAATCACAACCATTGCAAGATGTACAAATTTGTCAGGGTGACAATTAATATTTAAAAAAAAAAAATGACACTGACAAGAAGGTTTATTCAACAAAAATCTATAGATCTATACAAATTTTATAAAATCATAAAATGCACTTCACTTTACATAAAGATTTGTACTATTTTTAAGGTTTATTAGATCTATACTAATTTTATAAAATCATAAAATGCACTTCACTTTACATTAAGAAAGTTAATTAAGAACATTAACCTATAAGGACAGAACTCAGATTTGTTTGCACAAGGTTGCAGGCTGATGCAACGTAGGCCCTTTGGGGGAAATTAAAAATCACAGTTTTCTTATAAATTATTTGAAGTATTAACATATTGGGATCGTGTAAGGATTCAAGCCATGTATAGCATTTGAAAACGAAGAGCCTTATGCTCAGAGTGGGAAGATACTTTGAACTTGGAAGTTAGGAAGATGGAATGTCTGATCTTCTGATATTATGTTGTTGTTCTTTCTACAACCATGTGTGAAAACCCAACCATTTGTGAAAACCCACCATGGTCGATGCTCTATGTCTCTTCCGCATATGAATGCATTGTAAGGAGATTCAAATTAGGTATTAGAAAATCATTCTAACATTGAATGAATGTTAAAANNNTTCAAATTAGGTATTAGAAAATCATTCTAACATTGAATGAATGTTAAAAATTTCACCATTATGTCATCCAAATGTATTATCGGGCTCTATGTGTATAGGCTTACTATATTCTCAATTAGGTATGTGTATATTCTCATTGTGACAAAATATTAATCATTAAAAGAAAAAGAAAAAGTGTGGCTATTCATAGATAATTTAAAAAAAAAAAACATAATAAAATAGGCTTTTAATAGAGAGTAGGACAGTATCTCCAGCCCTAGTTGCTACTACTCTCAAAGGAGGAATTATAGAACAAGGACTATTCCACAAAATGCAGGATTTTAATTAAACCAATTCAAATCTTCAATGAACTTACCATAACAAGATTATCCTTTTCCTTAAATTGCTTGGAAGTTAATTGAGCGAAGCAGACCCAACTCTGCTCAGAGGAAAGTTGAATCATGAGTGGATTATGGATTATAGTCCATGGACATTGGAATCTAGTAAGTTCAATGTGACATGTCGCAGTGTTTCCCCTGGCAATCCATGTTTTATAGCCTATCAATATAGACTTAGAATATTTCCCCGCTGATCTCCCAATAGAAGAAGCAGTTCTTTGGTTAACTACCTCTCTGAAATAATCTAAAACAAAAAATATCGGGTGATAGGGAGAAAAGAAAGGAAGTTATTTGGTTCCAGGTTAGAGGTTCAGTAGGGGGTGGATAAGAAGGCAAGGAAAGAAAGTCGGATCAGTTTGACAGTGAGTTCTTTTGCTTTACTTGTGAAGAGCGCGAACATCTTGAAAGTGAATGTCCTTATTTGAATATTGAAAGTGATGAGATAGAACAACCCAATGAAATAGAAGATAATCCTGAGATTGAGAAGGAAAAGGATCTTGAACTAGAATTAATTAGTGCTATGGATGAACTAACAAAAGAAAGGAAGAAGAACCAGTCACTTGGGGAACAATTATCCAAGAAGGATTCTCAAGAAAGTTCTAAAGAAACCCAACAGGTCATCATGAAACTAAAAGCTCAACTAGAAGAAGCCGGAAAGATTGAAGAAACATACAAAAGTGAGATGGAAGAGAGTGTTTGGAAATCGAAAGAAAGGAAGCAGAAAAGAAAGAGAAGATACTAACAGATCATCTTAAGGAAAGAACTGACGACTTAAATATGCTTGAAGAATAATTTGATCAAGAAGACAGAAGACTTGAAAAAAAATCATCACATTGAAGATCCAACTTGAAGAAGCAAAGCGAACAGAAGAAGTCAAGAAGATTCAGATCATGAAGAAATAAGAAGAGGTTGAGAAGCTTGAAGAAGAAGTTGTCACATTGAGAAGTAAAATTATCAAGATCAGAAAGAACGTTGAAGAGACATAAACATCCACATCAGTAGTAAAGAATGAAGAGAAGGATTACATGGTGCCAGAAAAGAAAAATGAAGAAAAGAGTAAGAGTTATGCAAAAGTACTCAAAGGAAGGAATCGTGGTCAGGAAGAATCAAAGAAGAAGAATATAGATACATCTTCAACAAGACCTACCACATTTAGGAAGAAAAGAAGATTCAACCATAATGAAGGGATCCACAGAAGAGAAGATCATGATCAGCCAAGGCAGGAATTCAGAAAGACTACACCAGAAAGAAAATCATTCACGCCCAGGTATGTAAATTTCTTTTATGGTCGTTGTTTTTATTGTACTAACTTTGGACATAAGGTTGCAGATTGCAAGTCTTATGAAAGAAATGTTCAAGCAAGAAAATCTTATGTGGCCCCACATGAAATTGAATGTTGCAAGTGCCATAACTATGGACACATAGCTCGTGGTTATAGAAGCATGGTGGATACTTCTATGAAAGAGAATATTGATATCAGATATAAGAAAGTATGGAAAAGAAAACAAGAACAAGAAAATGAAGAACAAATGAATAAAGAAAACCTAGAAGTCATATTCACAGGATTGTCAATAGCACAAGATCAAGAAAAATCTATAGAAAAAAAGGAAGATTTAAGTTACATGAATATTTGGAGAAGAAATGAAAAAGAAGAAGAACATGTGAATAAAGACCAGGTCCCAATGATCGCAGGATTTGTAGTACTACCAGGAAGAAAAAAAGAACATATTAAAAGATTGTACTTTCAGTAATTATAGTGCAAGATAAATCCACATGCAGAAAGGAAGAAGTCAGAGTTCAGAGAGATGATGAGTCTACAAACGAAGAGGAACATTACAATGCATCAGAGCAGGTATTTCCCTAAGCCATCAAACTTGGAGACTCTCAATAAATATGAATATTGTTGGCAATATGGAAATACATGTTGGCATTGATGGCATTGGCACTGATGTCAAATAGATGAGAAACATTATTGTTCATTGCCATTGCCAAAACAACAATGTGCATTAAGGCACTCTGTTACTATAGTACAACAAGCCCTATCATGGACAAATCAAGATGTATGTGGCATACAAGAACATAAAAGAAGACATAGTACATGCTTGTGATGATGAGAATGACAAGATCCAAGGTTTTTCAAATAGGAAAAGATATTGATCAGTATTTCTACATGATAATAGTGAGGAATATTGACAAAACCTTATGCAGGCAGGCAACTGGTCACCATATTCTATGCTCCAAATTACTGTGGGAAATTTGATAATGTTGGGGCTATGATGAGTGTTGATGAAAGTCTAAATGTGGTCCTTCTAAATATTAAAGCCATCTGAATAAGGATTGTTGCATGAATGCACCTTAGAAAATATTTTTTTGATACCACAATTAAAATGCTACATGTAAATAGTTATTGCACAGTAACTCCAAGAAGCAATACAACAAATACAAGAAGGAATACAACAAAAGCAATACAACAAAATCAAGAAGCAATACAACAAAAGAAATATAAGAAGAAATACAACAAAATCAAGCAGATTGTTGATGTTATTCCACAGTCAAGCAATTGTGAGAAAGGAACACAGAGTTCTAAAACACCTTTGACAAAAAAAAAAAGAATAAGGATTATGAAGAATCCATGATTGAGTCAATTGCACCAGACATGTATTGGATCGAAAAAAAGAGAAAAATATCAAAGGTTAATGAAAACTCAAATATCATAGAAGTCAGTGATGTTGGAGAAAATGCGCCAGTTAGCAATTTTGAAGAACCATGGACAATGCTTGTTCACAAGAAAGTGAAACCTCGATGGGTTGCCTATAACCTAGCTATCATGAGGCCTAGTTCACCATTGGACATTACAAACATAATAAATATGATTTCTTGGAATGTGAATGGTTTGAGAGAAACTAGATTAATTCCAGCCCTTCTGCCTCTTTAAAAAGACATCAATTCTTGTCATACACACCTTGTCATCTTTGTTGTTAAGATTCTCCAATTTTTTTATGGATTGAAACAATCCAACAATCACTCTGTTAAGAGATCTTGGAGGTCTAGAGAATAAAATCAAGAGGCTACAATTTGAGGTTACTATAGTGGAGGTGTCCCTCATCAGCGATGTTGGACACACCTACCACACTTAGATGGGGGGTGAATGAGTGTGGGGCTATTTTTCTAAAAAATTTCCTCTTACACAAAACTCATTAGTTAACATTCAAAATTTTACTCATTACTCATTGTT
>CBVK0100502334.1:0-10727 GCA_900067695.1 Picea abies | reverse complement strand
TATGATTGTTCATTTGTTCATTACTTATTTACTCTACAGTTATTGGATGATAATGATACGTTGATATAACACTTGGATTATATGGTTAAAAAGGATTAAATTTCTCTATTACTGATTCGCCCCCCCTAGTCTCAGTAATCCAACAAAGGGTAGGACTACTAGATAGATTCTTCTAACTATTGTCTTCTTGTGAAATTTTTCCTTCGTTAGTTGTTGATTGAGATTCATCAACTATGGTTTCATTTTGTATGTTTTCCTTTTCTTTTTATTTTCTTTTGCCTCTACTTATTGTTTCTATATCTATATCCTAGCCTCCACCTTTGTTTCTTTTCTTTTATACACATAAATATGAATCTTAATCAAGATACTGAATATTGTTTCTCCCAATAGTGAGGAGCACTAATTTCCATTCTTGTCCAATATCCATCTTAGTGGTCCTATATGCTACCAAACACATAAATGAAAAAAAATATGAAAATTTTGTATTCTTCTTCATTCATATGCTTTTGGTTGTCCCAAATCCATCCTCCTTAACTGGAGTCAGGCCCATTGACCAAAAACTAAACAATGGTATCAACCTTGTCTAATCATTTTGGAAAGTATGGGTCAAATGGAAAAACCCCTATAGTAATCCCATGGCACACTAACTCTATATCAATAATGTAGGATAGTAAATCTAAAACTAACCTAGATTCATAATCCCATATCCATTATGATGAGGCAAGTAATGCAAGCACCAATCCACCATAGTTGATTGGAAGGCTTGGATGCACTATAGACTTGTGTCAACATCCCTCATCAGCTTAAGTTTCCATACTCTCTAAAATTATTTCCATTAACACTTTTATTTTATCTGCAATCTCTTTTGATTCTGCATCGCAATAGAATTTGGCAATAATCCACGAATCATCCAAATCTATATGAATAAATTTGTGCCACAACTTCAGATAATTGTTGGTTGTAGTCTTAATGCAACGATGGGCATGAGTTACACAATTTGTTATATTTCCAAATGCACATGGTTATTACTCCTTGCTCTTATCCACAAAATGTTTTCCATTTACTTACCAATGTTCCTTTCGAACTCACCAAATTTGTTTTCTTCATTATGACTTCTATTTCTTAGAGTGTAGTTGAAATTGACTTCCCAAAACTATATGTTTGGTCATGTGATTCATTGGAAGCTGGGAGGCGATCCTCTATAATAAAAACTTTCCTCTACCATTTTTTTCAATGTATTTCCTCTTCATAATCTTAGCTTCTAATGATATGATTTGATCAAGAAACTCATCTATATCTTTGTTTTACATAACAAAGAGTTCAAGTGTCTTCCTTATTTCTCAAAGCCATGAAACTATGCTCTTTAGCTTCTTGATGTATGTTTCTAATGTTGTGGAGCATGAGAATCACAAATCTACATCAACACTTCAACAATGTATACATTAGAAGTTTAATTTTATTTGGGTTGTGGAACCTTGAAGGTATGTTATCAATTGAAATATTTTTCTTTGTATGTTTCTGCAACCTTGTCTTTTGGAGACTCTTATACTTCTTGAAAGCATGTGGTCAAAAGATTACATATATTTTGTATACATCACTTCCTAGTGTGCCACATTCATGATTCAAAGAGACTCAGAGTTGTAAGCATGAAACAATTGTTGATGAGATAGTATCCCCCACCAACTAAAGTTAAGAGAATCCTTAGTTGATGAGGCGGGGTATGATATTTGAAAAGGGTGGAATGGGTTGATGGGAGTGTAAAAAAGGAAGATAAATTTTGGGGATAATATCAAATTATCCATAACAAATTTGATCCAATGTACACTTGAAAAATGAAATGTTTTGACTAAATTGTTGAGACAAGTGGTAGATATACTCGAGTTGAGAATAAATAGTCATACACTAGTGTAACACACCTAACCCCTTAAACTCTCTTAGACTGATGGGATGCACAGATTTCCTCTTTTCCTTTCTCAAACCACCTTCCTTAATCACCCATCTAAACCTAACTCTGATCTCATAATCCAATTTTTCTCATTGAGAGCTTTCCAATGACTATAACCATGCTCAAAACCGAGCTTGAAATCAAAATTTATGGCCTCCTAAAGTTTTAGGCCTTGTCCTTCCAAAGTCCACCTCACCTCCACATGGCACCCACATGGACCTTCACCACCTATACAATCCTTACGTGGCACTTATTGGGCGCTAACGCATCTGGACACGTAACCCTCCAACATGGCACATTCTTACCAGTACGCGGTGAGCACGTTGCACAATCATCGATGAGACTTGGAGGTTATTATGTGCCTAACTGGGACACTGGGATCCAGTGGATCCCCACATGTGATACAACGAAAAACCATCCTAATTTTTGGTTAATCGGTTGACCAGTCTTTGAAATTCAACCCAACTAGGAGCTTCACCCCACAAGGATGTTGGTTGTGGAGCCTGATCATCTTCCTGATTCAAAGGTCTTTTTTCAACCGTGTTTGGATACCATTTCCTGACAGAGGGGTGTCGGGGGGATTTCCCCCCCACTTCTATCGCCATGGGATCTAGGGGGGACGGTGAAATTCATTGGAGCCTCCCCTAGCAAGGGTTCTAGGAAACTGCCCCCAAAGATACGTTTTTGGGAAAATTACCTTGTAAAATATTGTAATTTCATAGTCAATCTGAACCGTTCATCATTAAATTGCAGATCTTATGGTAGAAGTTATGTTAGGATTTTTTCCCTAGAAGGAAACCCTATTTTTTGTACGAGGGAATTATATTGTGGCTACGTATGAGAGTGAATATTGAATTCTGAAAGAGAAGATTGTGAGAAAAGAAGAGGAAGTTACAACAAGTGTGCTATAGGTTGTATCCCTTCATTTGTTGGATAATAATAAAGGAAGGATTGCCAATTTCTCTGGTGGATGTATCCCATATTGGGTGAACCAAGTATATATGTGTCTCTATTGTATTATGTATCTTCTGTGTTTTATTTCCATATATGTTTTATATTATTTCTCTATGATCGTCTTTTTCTAACAATTGGTATCAGAGCAAAAGGTAAATCACAGGAAAAGAGGGTTCCTGGTTCAAGTGGGAGTAATGGCAGAAGATGGAAATTTAGGGTTGAGAAATTTGATGGAGAAAAATAATAGTTATGGAAGATGAAAATGGAAGACTATCTATATTAGAAGGATCTTTCCCTACCATTGTGTAGAAAAGAAAAGAAGTCGGTGAGTATGAGGGATGGAGAATGGGAGGTTATTGACAGAAAGGCACTAAGAACGATACAGATGTGCCTGGTAGCATCGATAGCTTTCAACATTTCAAAAGAAAAGACAATGGAGAATCTGATGAAGGTATTGTCTAAACTATATGAAAAACCCTCGACCTACAACAAGGAATTTCTAATGAAACAATTATTTAATATGAAGATGTCAGAAGGTGGGTTTGTTGTCGACCATTTAAATGAATTTAATATAGTTACTAATTAGCTAAGTTTTGTAGGAGTGAAATTTGATGATGAGGTTAGGGCTCTTCTAATCTTGCACTCATTACCATAAAGTTGGAACGACTTGTTCATGGCTATAAGTAACTTTGTCTCTGGTTCAAACATTTTGATATTCAATGATGTTGTTGGTGTTATCCTTAGCGAGGAAATGCGACGGAAAAGCACAGGTTCCTTAGCGAGGAAATGCGACGGAAAAGCACAGGTGAGACATCAGGTAATTCATTGACCGTGGAGAATAGATGAAGACAAAGGGAAATATGAAAGAACCCAATGAACCATGGGAAGTCTAGGAAGGGCATATCCAAATCCAGACTAGGAAAGATAGAGTGTTGGAATTGTGGGAAGAAAGGATAGCTCAAGAAAGATTGTAGATCTCCAAAGAAATAAGGAGATGGACAACAAGAAAAAAATGTAGCAGGTGATGTGTTACAAGATGCTTTGATTCTTTATTTAGATAATATTACTGATTCTTGGGTATTATATTTAGGAGCTTCATTTCATGCCACACCCCATAGGAAATATTTTCAATATTATGTTCAAGCTTATTTTGGACAATTTTATTTGGGTGATGATGAACCATGTAAACTTTTTGGAATGGGTAAGGTACAAATAAAGTGAAAGAATGGCAACCAATGGTTGTTGAAAGAGGTGAGACATGTTCTAGACATGGGCGCTTCACCTTGTTGACCAATATATTATCACGTTCATTCATAAAGGGGGTTTTAAAATTGTGAAAAATAGAGTCAATATATTGTAGGTATTGGGGGGTGGGTTTTTTAGTACGAGGGGGTTTATAGGTATTGGGGGTTATAAAAAGGGGTATATGGTAAAAAAATATATATATAGTAAAAACATGGGTTATTTTTATTAGAAAAATGTAATTGGAGGGGGGTTAAAAAAGAGGATTTTGGGAGATATTTATCAATATCCAATGAAATTAGAGGTATTCTTTAATACTCCATGAATGCAAGTGCTATGTTATATTTTGATTGAGTGGAGACCCCATGGTTCCAGATTTGAGAAGAAATCTAATCTCAACAAGGCAGTTGGGAAGTGAAGGATGTATATCTATATTTACAAAAAAGGCATGGAAGGTCACTAAAGGATCACTGGTAATAGCAAAAGGAGAGAAGGTAGGTACATTGTATTTATGTATTGGTNNNNAGGTACATTGTATTTATGTATTGGTAATGTTGACTCTTCTATCTCTTTAGTTTCTACAGGATTGGATACAACATTGTAGCATCATAGGCTTGGACACATGAGTGAAAAGGGGATGCAGATACTCCATAAAAGGAATTTGTTTCCAAATCTTAAACAAGTGGATCTGGATTTCTATGAGCACCGTGTTTATGGAAAACAAAAGGGAGTCATATTTCTCAGAGATGAAAAGGAAAAGAAGAATGAAAAGTTAGATATTATGCATACAGATGTATGGGGACAAGTTCATGTATCATCTCTTGGTGGCTCTCATTATTATGTTACTTTTATCTTGGTGGCTCTCATTATTATGTTACTTTTATTGATGATGCAACTAGGAAAACTTGGATTTATTGCATTCGACAAAAATATAATGTTTTTTACACTTTTAAGAAATGGAAATCTTTGGTTGAAGATGAGACATGAAAAATTTTGAAGTGTCTCAGATCATATAATGGAGGTGAATATTGTATCAAGGAGTTTAATAATTACTATTCATACAATGGGATTCGTAGAGAGAAGATAGTTCTGGGAACACCATAAGAAAATGTGTGTCAGAAAGGATGAACAGGATAATCATGGAACGTGCAAGGAGTATTAGATTGCATGCAGGGTTTCCCTTACAATTTTGGGATGTTGTAGATATTATTGTTTACTTAATAAACATAGGGCCTTTAAGCTCCTTGGATGGTGGCATTCCATATGTAATACCCCTAGGCCAAACCCAATTGTAAATGTAAATACAAATGTACATAAGCTAGTGAGTTGTTTGACATCATGAGTCATATTTACATCAAACAATATTGGTTCCATTACCTAAACCTTTGTGCTATGGGGCTTTATTCAAGGGTTGACATCAATGATAACCAACCTTAATCAACATATCTCCCATGTTGAAATCCCGAATGTTGGAATTTAGCTTGAATTCCCTGCTTGTTCTTCTTTGTGTATGGAGATGATTGATTATTTTCTGCTCTAAGTTCCCTTATACCTCTATATTTCATCTTTCTAGAAGATTTTGTAAGACTTCAACGGATGATGGATCATTTAATAACTTAACACAGGATTGCAGAAAAGTTTTTATAGTACTTACTTTGTCTAAAGGTTGTCCTTTGTTGGCGTGATCCATTGAAGATGACATCTCATACATTGGTGGGTCCAGAGTTGGCTACGCAAGTGATGTAGACACAATGTTCTACTTGAGAATATCTTATCTAGCCTCCTTAAATGTTTCCTTTTATTTTCACGTGTCAAACTTCTTTTGTGGCTCAATATTATTCTTTACCCATTGGTGTTGAGTTGGATCTTGTTTTGCTGCACCGGCTCCTATATTATATCCTCCTCGAGTAACTATATTTATGTTTTTAAGTTCATCCCTGGCTTCTGGAAAAATCCAATGGACATTATGGTTGTTCCGGTTCCTTTTTTCCTGTATTTTTCCCAAGAGTGTTGGGTAGTCTTTTGTGTCATGATCTGTTGTGTGAAAATACATGCATGTTGCAGGAGGACATGGAAAATCCCTTTCATAATTTCCTGGTTGTTGGCAGTTGTGGAATACTATTGGCCCTCTACCTCATCGAAGTCCTCCCCTTCCTCGACCTCCACCTATGAATTCACCTCTATCTCCTCGTGGTGCATTGTATTGGGGTACCTGGTTATATTGTGTGCGGTTAAACTGTGGCTGCGCATTGTTGTACTATGGCTACACAAGATTGAATTGTGGTGGAACTTGGTTTAAATGAGGTGCATATTTCCTTGTCATCATCACTGCTTGCACCCTATAATTGTCTAAAGTTCTTTCTCTCATCAATTCTAGTGTTTTGCAATCATTATCATCATGACTGATTGATTTGAAAAAACTGCGGTATGAACTTTTTGGTATTGTCTTATACTTTTGCATCATTGGACAATGATATGTATCATTCCCATGTGTCTTAAAAATATTGCACCATGGTACTCATGTTGGAAAGGGGTTTGGCACCCTTTCTACCAAGTACTACACAAAAGTTGGACCTTCATTCTTATGATGTCCTTCTGTCCTGCATAGCATACACCAAATAGCTTCTCTCTTCTCTTTTCCCTTATTCTGGTTTAGTTGAAATTTCATATTCTTCATATCCTCCTTCAAATCCTCTATTTCTATATTTGTCTGTTGATACTAGTTTTCTTACACTTGTAGGGCCGCTTGCAGAGCCTCTGCCTGATTTTGGAACTTATGTTGTCTCAAAGGATACTTCAAGTGTGGTAACAGTGAGTTCAAAAATAACTACCTATGTTGCATGTTAGTAATTGAATACTTCAACTTCCATTTCATACATTGTAACACACCTGACCCCTAAAGTACTTTTTTAAGGGATGGGGCATCAAAGTTTCACTTTTTGCAATCATCTCAAATTATATTCCCGATATCTCCATCATCTTCTGCTCGTCAATATATTTCCAACGACTATTACCATGCTCAAATCCGAGCTTTGGATTGGAATTTATGCCCTTCTGAAGCTCTTCAGGCATCATTGGTCAAATGCCATGTGGCACCCACGTGGGTTCAACTCATTCGTACCATCCCACCCAGCACAGAATTGACCAGGGTTTTCATCCTTTAGCAATGACATGACCACTATATGGGCAGTTACAGGGATGTTCCTTGTGCCTTCACGATTACCATGCCTTCGACCCTTTGTCCTTCTTGTTCATGTCTGAAACATTTTTGGAGTACCAAAGTATTGGATTTCCCTAACACTCTTGTATCTATGGTGGAGATCAATACATCGTTAAATACAATGGTTGAGATTGACCCTCATTCAATGCACAGGCTTAATGGATTCTAGCATTAAGCGTTTAAGCATTGAATTCCCTTTTCTCTACTCACATATCCTCTGAAGTCTTGAAACCCCAAAATATTGCCATGTGGCTCTGGCCTTCGGTGAGGTTCATCATCGTGTTGTTATGAACATACCCCCAAAACTAACGAAGTCCCAAGGACCTACCATGTAGATCTGGCCTTTGACCCTATTGGAACATACATTCTAACACCCTAAGGCTCCCAAAGTTCTGAACTCTCAAACTCCTGGGGTCCCATTAGCCATTAATTCAAGAAACTATGCATCAAGGGGTGACATGTGGTAAAATATGGAGATGACATGTGGCCCAATCAATGGGGGGCATGTGTCAAGTTCCATTTGGCACATAAGGTCTGTAAAAAGAATGAATTGGGATGACATGTGGCACGCATAATATGGGTCCATGTCACCCTGGGTGACATCAACATGCCACCTCACTCCAGGTTGACAGTTTTTGGGAACATCCTACTTCTCCTACCAGCAGAATTTCCTAGAGCTCGAAAGTCAAGAACTCCCTCCAAATGACCTTTCAATATCATCTATCCAATGGTCGAGATAGGTCCATGTGAATTCCTTATATGTATGGCCTTCGTTGCTTCGCGACTTCAATGTTCAGGGGTTTTCTTTTTTAATTTCCTTTTTACTCCCAAAGTGGTCAGCGTCGGACTAACCACGGTCTAGATCCAATGGTCAAAAGAGGTCCCGAAGTATTCTCGAATCGACGGTCCTTGTTGCCTCTTGACTTCGACATTCGGGGTTTTTATCATTTAATTTACTTTTTACTCTCGAAGTGGTCAGCGTCGGACTAACCACGGTCTAGATCCAATGGTCAAAAGAGATATCCCGAAGTATCCTCAGATCTACAGCTCGCACTACTTCATGACCAAGAAGTGGATCGAGGTTTAACAAGGGAATGAATCCCACAATAACGGGCAAATGACCCAACTTTCAATCAACTATCAAGTTACTAATCTGACAAGTCATCTTCGGTGCATTTAGGATGTTGCAATGTTCATTCACCCTGGATCTCTGAACTCCCGGAGACCTGAATAGCCTAGCTCCTTTTTGGGTATGATCCAATGGCCCAAATCTATCCTTGCAACCACATCAACGACGATTGTGGCTTCTTTTTTACTATGCGGCTCCGCTTCCCTTCAGCAAGGGATTTAAACCATGGTTTTCATAGGTTACAACCTTGGTCTTCATTCTACGATATTTATACCTTCTGAGCTTGCAAATACTTCAAATGAAGTGTGAGCACACTTCTTGTGCTTCTCCTAGAATTTAGAATTTGTTCTTAACCTCTACACAACTTGCATGGGCTCTATGCACCCTCACACTAGCTCTCCTGAGCTTAATAGACCCCTTTTATAGGAGACCCAAAACAACTGGAAGTATAGACATGTATACATGAAACTGTGTCTATGGTCAACAAAACCACAGTTTATTTCCTTTAATTTGGGCCGCTATAGGAGGCTCAAGAATTTACGTGTACAAAGAATGGACAAACCATATAGTTCCTTACTTTCTTAAATACACAATCATGCAAGATAAAAACCAGTATAAACATCAAACAAGCATGCACATCCCTAAAACATTCACAGGATAATCAAATTTAATTTTACAGTTCAATTTCACAGGGTATGAGAATACTTATCTATTACAAGTTGCAGCCAACCAACCGATTGTGGGTGTTTTCCTCTCCACCCAACCATAGGCTCAAAGGCATTCACTCTTAGCACTTTTGCCACCCCCGTGCCAATCCATGATATCACTAGGGAAACTTCTACAAATTTCTCAGAGAACCTCTCTCTGTCACAACCTCTGCAAGGTTTATCAGGTGCTCTCTCACCATCAAGCTCGCAACATTTTTCTCATGTCAGTTTTTCTGGGTTCTCTTTCCAAACTTAGGAATGGTATTGGGGAGGTTACTCCCTTCCACCTCTTTGCAGTAGTATAATTCTCCCTTCTTCCCCACTGATCTTAGGGCCTCCATAGGATTTATCATATGCATTTCCAACTGGATTTCCTCTATGTAAGAGAGTTCCTTCACAACTACACTATCCCTTGGCGCCCTCTCCTTCTAGCATCAATTTATTTCCAGCCAACACCAAGCCCGCAACCCTCTTTTTCTCCAGTCTGGGCTTCGAGTCTTCTATGCTCCAGTTAATAACTCTTCCATGAGTTCTATGATATTTATATTGCATGTGCTAGTGCATTACTTTCAGTGATTCTCTTCCTTAGAGATTGAATTCCTCCCCTGGTTCTCTCTAATAACCAAAACAACTTAATCTTCCAGTTCTTATTCTCAGCTAGAGAGCCTCACTCACTCTTCCTCTTTCTAAATGGTATCCTTCTTCTCTTGCACGCCCTCTCCTTTTTCCTCGAGGAGGTTTTGGACCCGTCTTGTTCTTTCTGTCAGAAGGAACTCGGGTCAATCTGGGCCTGCAAGAAAACTACACTTTGTCGTACTTCAGGATGATAGTTTTCTGTCTCCTCAACCAGAATCTCCATGCTTCCCTTCATGGGGGTAGTTGATTGTTCAACCACCATTCCTTCTTTCATTAACTGATTTTTCTTTGGGATAGGGATGAGGCTTATTATTTAAGTAATGATAATTTGGTTCATTTGACCTAATGAATCCTCTCTACAGTTTCTCACTCTTTCCTCTAGTGATATCATGGACAATACTTCAAGTATTTAACCCCATAGTCAGCTATTGGAAATATAAACAATAATACATTTATGTTGGTCACATGCCATAGCATGGTAATCATAATTAATGATTAATTACAAACTGGGGGAAACATGGGTATTACAATCCCCTCCCCTTTAAAAGGAACACCATCCTCAGTGTTCTTTCTCAGTAACACCTCTCATGCCTTTGTCATTCAGTTGCTTCTGAAATCTTGATCTTCTTTCTTTGTCAAGTCCTTTCTAGACCCTTGGCCTTCGTCACCTTCCTTCAATAATTTTGGACAACAAGCATATTAATCACAAATTCATGTGAAAACATAATATTGTTGTGCAAAATTCAAGAGGAAAAATTTCATAATATAGCACAATACTTATCTATGCAGTTCATGGATTTTCATCCATATGTTTGTCTTGTTATCTTGGCTCATTGTTTTTCCTTGACATACCCATTGTGTGCATGATCCAAATCAATAGTTTATAAGAATTAT
>CBVK0100502333.1:292-10727 GCA_900067695.1 Picea abies | reverse complement strand
CAACTTCGTAAGGCCATAACTCTCAAACCATGAGGAGTTATGTGACGTTCCACATACCACCAGAAATGGCATGACATGTACTAACCATCTAGAATAGTCTTACCTGTAAACATATCAAAAGTCATACCATTATACATAAAACAAACTTGGGTCCATTACCCAAACCTTTGTGCTACCAGAATTTTCTACTAGACTTTCTTCAAGGGTTAGCATCAATGACAACCAACCCAATTAATCAAAAATATGGCCCATACAACCAACGCAAAAACTAAGGACTAGGGATCAACAATTAGTGCCCAACTCAAGGCCACATGGCAATGCCCATATGACCATGGGCCTGGGTAAAGGGGGTTGGCACACCATATGTTCATTTTTGGGGTTTTCAACCAGAGATTATAATTTTATTGATATTTTAGCTTGATTTTGGGGGATTTTGACCATTTTTGGAGGATTTAGAGCCCTTTTTGAGGCCAAATCTTGGGGGGAAGTTGGGAGGTTGTTGCCAACTTCAAGACTATATAAACCATAGGTTCTTGGAATAATTATATAGGTTCAAATAAGGATAAATGTTGAGGAATTTGACAGTCAAAGCCATTTTTATGCATGGAAGCTATTGAGGAGAGCAACTTTGTGGGCCATTTCTAGGAGGTTCGTTCATCCATTTTTAGTGTCATTAGTTGTGTTAGGTTCTAGATATCTAGAAGAACACGTCCATATCAGTTTGCAATCCATTTGACACTTTTATTATGTTCTTTCAAATATTTGAA
The DNA here is from genome assembly GCA_900067695.1 of Picea abies. Lineage (NCBI taxonomy): Eukaryota > Viridiplantae > Streptophyta > Pinopsida > Pinales > Pinaceae > Picea > Picea abies. The sequence goes on along the minus strand of CBVK0100502333.1, from coordinate 9,960 downwards.
GAGAAATAAGAAAGCCTCACCCACTGAGACAAAGGCCCAGAGACATAGGTGATATTGTCGAACTCCGTTAACAATTTTGTTGTTATGGTTTGTTGATTCTTTGTGTTCATTTATAGATTTGTATATCTTATTATGGCTGCCATGTTAAATATTTAATTTTTCCTCTTTCTTCAAATTCCTAAATGGTTAATGAACTCATGTTTTACAACTTAACCATAGTCTTTAAAATATCTTTTTGGATCAAGTGGTATCAGAGAAGGTTGATGGTTGGATTTTGAGTTTGCATGATTACCAGGGAAAAGATGAATCATAGTGAAGGTGAGCTTTTTGAAGAGAATCCTAAGATTGGATCGAGAAATATAACTTCTCAAAGTGAGAAGATGGAATTGGAAGAGGGACTTTCTCATGATGAGGTAGAGTTTCAAAAGAACTTCTTCACCATGTAGGATATGATGAAGGTTTTATATGATGATTATTTGGAGCAGAAGAGACTGATTCTAGGTGAATATTCAAAGGCCAAAAGTAAATAAGGAGAGGATCCTCCTAAAACTCCTCCTTCACCTCCTTCTTCTCGATAAGCTTATTCTTCTTCAAGCACAAGTTCCAAGTCCATAGCATGAAAACATTCCCATAAACATAAAAATGATATGCCTTTACTTAAGCTTGATGTGAAGATTGAATTACCCATGTATGATGGTGAAGTCAATGTAGAGAGGCTTGATAACTGCGTCATACAGATGGAGGTTTATTGCAGTGTGCAAAAACTTGAGGATGAGGCAACTCAAATTGAATTAGCCTCGCTTCAAATTGCAAGCACAACACTCATCTGGTGGAAAAGTAAGTTGCAAAATGGCACGCAACAAGTGGGTAATGTATTTCCATCATGGCAATTTTTCTTTTTCTGCACTTAGAAAACAATTTTATCCTTCAGGTTATAAAGAGAAGGCTTTAATAGAATGGCAAGGTCTTAAACTAAGAAAGGGACAAAGAGTACAAGAATACACAAATGAATTTCATAAGATGGCATTAATGTTAGACATTCCTTTACATACCCAAGAAACTCTTATGAAGTATATAGGAGGTTTACCTGCACACATTCATAACAATGTATTTATGTTTGGACCTACCAATATTAATGAGGTTTATGTTAAAGCAACATACATTTAGGCAGGGAAAACATGAGTTGGTGTATCATGGGAATTTTCTTCAAGAAAAGAGGACAAAGGGAAGTGGAATGGAAAGAAGGAAAATTCAGTGGCAAGAAAGGAAGAGAAGATCTCTTGCAAGCATTGTAAGAAAGAAGGAAATGATGATGACCATTGCTGGAAATTGAATCCGAAGAAGAGATCGAAGTAGTTCAAAGAGAGGAAAGGGAGGCAAACAGTTGCAACAAAATCACGACCAATAGACTTGGGATCAGATTTGGGCGATGAATCTAAAATCACAACGGTTGGTTGGACATGTAAAATTGGTGATGGATATGATTCAAGAAGTAAATTGTTTCACATAAGGGTCATAATGAGGAATACTAAGGTCAACACATTGATAGATAGTGGATCTCAATCTAACTTGATTTCAAAGGAAGTGGTTAAACAATTGGGATTAAACACTCAGATGCATCATAAGACTTACTCACTTAAATGGATAAGAAACAACCATAAATTTGATGCAGTGCCCCTACCTCAGTGGGGTATGCTGACCTACTGGTCACTGGATCTTCTCAAATCTCAAGCTGGAGAAGCTCTTTAGGTCCCTGCTGGAACCTCTACAAAATCAAATCCAAAGGTCCTTATGAACTCTTCCCTACATGAATTAGCACTGAGTGTGAGCGCTCCCCCATGCGATCACTGACGGTGACCACAGGCCTTAATTAAAGGCGCTTCCCACTTTGTGACCTTAGGTATTCTATTATGGGTCAACCTTGACTCTTCACACTCCCGATTTCCGACTTACCAAACTAGAGCCTAGTGCTAGCTAGCTCCTCCCTTATCTCTCATTCATATGACCCCTTGCTATGACCCGGGGCCAAATCCTCCAAGTGTGTCGGGACTTCGCGTTTCGCGAAGGTGGAATTTACTCCATACCCTTTCATTGGATTCCTGAAATCCAAACTCCCGATGTCATATCAACGGTCCACATCTCCCATGATCCAATGACTTAGATCAATTCTTCACGAATCGGGACTTCGCATGTCGCAAAGTTGGAGGACCAGTCACCTCCCTTCTCCCGATCCCCGATATCTCTTTGGACAATCAACGATCCATGTTCTCCCTTGGATCAAGGACTGCGATCAAATTGCGAACTCAAACTTCACAAGTTCTCAAAAACATTACCTTGGGCTTCTCCAATCTAGGAATCAATGAAACATTGATTCTTCGCCACGTGTCCTTCCCAGCTCCAACAACTAGGATTGTTGCAGCTCTTAGATCTTCAGGTACTCACCTGTGCACTTCAAAGAGTTGAAATGCGTACACATTCCCTGGATCCAACAACTGTTGATTCATGCACTCCCATATCTAACAGTCCATATCTAATCTCCTCCTCAACTCTTCTCCTTTGATTCAATGGATGTTGATCTAATGGTCTAGGCTCCTCTCGCGATCCAACGGCTCAAATCAACTCTCCTGTTCGACTCCTTGGTTGAAGTTTCTGAGAAATTATGTCAAATGCTCTTCTCCTACAATCGACATGACTCTCTCTTGGCAACCATCTTCTAGGTTTGTACTGTCCAACCAATCCTCCAACATCTTCATCTCTTGCTCCCATTGAGTGAGAACTTCATCTAAGTTCTCCTCTTTTTCTGTTGGGGTAGACATCAATATATGCTCCTTCTCTTCTTCCTCTGTGATAGTCACTGTTGGATGTCCTTCCTCTGTTGTTGCATCTACAACACATGCATTGGCCTCAACTGGGTTATGTGAGAGGAATACCTCAATTCATCCAATGATCAGAATGTATTTCCAATCCTCCTCCAATGTGATGGAAGTACTTAAATTCTAATCATCTTCATTCACATGGCCTGCAAACCCACATGAATCTTCACCTATCAACACTCCTTATTGATATGAACTCTCCACAAAGTCTGCAAAACTCTCAAACAATCTCATCTCTTTCCCTTTGCCCACCTAGAAATATGAGATTGCTTCCCTTCTTCCCACTTGCCAGGTTATGATATCTCCCAATGATCCCATCTCATTTCCCACCTGGCAATTTGAACTTTCAATACTGCCCACCTAGAAGACTTTGAGATCATCCACTAATGTTCTTTCCAATTTTTGGATCATAGATGTGAACCATTTCCTCTTCATTTCTGAGGCTCTCCACATGCCTTAGCCACCTCTTTAACAACTATTGTTATCCTCTGGCCTACAATTTTTGAATGGGCCATTTTCATTTCCTCTTCAAAGGCCATTCATACCTCCAGTGTACCTTGGACTCATGTTGCATCTTCAACACTAACCTGTCCATTTCTGCTCTTATCTCTATGAGCTCCTTATCAATTTCTTTTTTAGATTCTGCTTAATTTGAAAAGGCATGCTATGGCGCTGAATTGTCCCACCACGTGGGATCTGCTGACGATGCTCCTGGATCATACTCCATGGCTGGGAAAATCATGAGCTCTTGCTCATGGCTCCCTCTACCTTGTTGTTGAGATCCTCCAGTGTCCCATACTTTCTCTTGGAGCTATTTATCTGCTCCGTTTCCTTGCTTCTTCTTTTTCCCTGCTGGTCATGTAGGTTTTCTTCTGTCCCATACTTATCTGATGACTACTTCTTGTGTTGCTTCCAACATCAATCACTTTAGCTCCTCTATTTCTTTATCCAGCTAGTCCATTGGCTAGTTTCCCCCCTGCATTATGCTCTGTTGCCTCTTCTCTTCATCAATTTCCAACTTAATTTGTTGGATGAGATGCCTTTGCATCTTTACCCTTCTCTCCAGAACTTCTAGCTCTTCACACAGGTAAAAAAGATCCATGCTATCTGCTGCTTCCTCCTCTATTATAGGTTCACATTCTACAATTTTCTCTTTCTCATATTTCTGGCTAAAAAATTTGAGCCATTCCTCTTAATTCTCTTTCTTCTCCATCTCTTGGGCACATTGAAATGTGTGCTCTTTCTCCTTTTTACCAATCTGATCAATCTGATCCTTCATGTTATCTTCATCTCTTGTAGCATTAGCTTGCCACCCTATTGCGGACTCTAGTTCTACAGTCTCACCACTGAGTTGTTACTCAACATCCTCCCCATGCTGGTATTCTCCCTCTTCTGCTGCATGCTTCAGGGCTGCAGTCATCTCCTGTTCAACTCCTTGGTTGAAGTTTCTAAATAATTCTGTCGAATTCTCTTCTCCTATAATATGCATGACTGTCTCTTGGCAGCCATCTTCTGGGTTTGGATTGTCTAACCAATCCTCGAACATCTTCATCTCTTTCTCCCATTGAGTGATAACTTCATCTGAATTCTCCTATTTTTATGCTAGGGAAGTCATCAGTATCTTCTCCTTCTTTTCTTCCTCTGTGACAGTCACTGCTAGTTGTCCTTCCTCTATTGTTGCATCTGGAACACATGTGTTGGACTCAACTGGGCTATGTGATAGGAATACCTCAATTCGTCCAATGATCAGAATGTATTTCTGATCCTCCTTCCCTATGATGGGAGTACTTAAATTCTCATCATCTTTATTCACATGGCCTACAAACCCACATGAATCTTCACCTATCAACACCCCTTGCTGATATGAACTCTCCACAGAGTCCACGAAACTCTCAAACAGTCTCGTCTCTTGTCCCTTTCCCACCTAGCAATTTGGGATTTCTTCCCTTCTACCCACTTGGTAGTTTATGAGGTCTCGCAATGATCCCATCTCATTTCCCACCTGGCAATATGAACTTTCATTACTACCCACCTGGTAGTCTTTGAGATCGTCTAATGATGTTCTTTCCATTTTTTGGCTCACAAATGTGAACCATTTCCTCTTCATCTCTGAGGCTCTCCACATGCCTTGGCCACCTCTTTAACAATTTTTTTTGTCCTCTGGCCAACAATTTATGAATGGACCATTTTGATTTCCTCTTCAGAGGCCATTCATACCTCCATTGTACCTTGGACTCATGCTTCATCTTCAACACTAACCTATCCATTTCTTATCTTATCTCTATGAGCTCCTTGTCAATTTATGCTCTACTTTTCTTCTGGCAGTCTCCTCTTTGACCACGCTCATGGATTTCAATAGCCATATTTTCTGGCATCAATATTTACAGACCTTCAATGGCCATCTTTTTTGCAACAATATTTATAGACCATCAATACTCTATCTCCTCCTTCACCTGTTGTCTACAGGTGAACTTCAACTTTCGATACCATTTGATGTCATCAGATTATCTCTTGTCACTTTCTCACCTTTTCCTATAATCTACAGACATAATTCAACTTCAACACTACTTGATGTAGTCAAAATGTCTTCTCTATCTCCTCTCCTTTTCCTGACGTTTACAAGAAAAAATATTACTCTTATACCACTTCATGGTATCAACCAATCTCCATTCATCATCTCTACTTTGCCTACGATCTACAGAAAAAATATTAAGATTTGATACCACTTGATGCAATACCCCCACCTGAGCGGGGTCTACCGACCTCCCAGTCACTAGATCTTCTCAAATCTTGAGTTGGAGCAAATCTTCAGGTCCCTGCTGGAACCTCTACAAAAAAAAAATCCATAGGTCCTTATGAACTCCACCCCGTGCGAATTAGCACTGAGCATGAACTCTCCCCCATGCAATCACCAGTGGTGACCACATGCCTTACCTAAAGGTGCTTCACACTTTGCAACCTTGGGTATTCTGTTATGGGTCAACCCCGACTCTTCGCACTCCCGAGCTTTGACTTACCGAACTAGAGCCTAGTGCTGTCTAGCTCCTCCCTTATCTCTCATCCATATGACCCCTCGCTATGACCTGGGGATAAATCCTCCAAGTGTGTTGAGATTTTCCATTTCGCGAAGGTGGAATTTAGTCCATGCCGTTTCCTTGGATTCCTGAAATCTGAACTCTCGATGTCAGATCAATGGTCCACATCTCTCGCGATACAATGACTCAGATCAATTCTTCGCGAATTGGGACTTCGCATGTCGCGAAGTTGGAGGACCACTCACCTCCCTACTCCTGATCCCTGATATCTCGTTGTACAATCAATGGTCCACATTCTCCCTTTGATCGACAGTTGCGGTCAAATCCTGAGCTAAGACTTTGTGAGTTCTCACAACCCTTACCTCAGGCTTCTCTAATATGCGAATCAGTGAAACGCTAATTCTTCGCCACATGTCCTGCCTAGCTACAATGACTAGGATTGTTGCAGCTCTTAGCTCCTCAATTAATCGCCTGTGCACTTCAAAGAGTTAAAATGCATACACCTTCCCTGGATCCAATGGTTGTTGATCCATGTGCTCCTAGATCTAATGGTCTAGATATGATATCCTCCTTGACGCTTCTACTCTGATTCAATGGATGCTGATCTAACAGTCCAAGTTCCTCTCACGATCCAACGGCTAAGATCAAATCGTGAGTTTGCATTTCGAGACTTTGGGAATTAGCTTCCTCCATTCTCCCAACTTCTGAATATGTGAAGTCCAAAGGACTTCCACTGTTATACTCCGCACAACTCTCCTAGATATGATGGTTGTCAGATCACTTACCACCTCTCAAATAGATATTGTTCATCTGTCTTTTGTCTTTGATGGTCACCCACTGGATGCGTTCCTCCCGAGTTTTCACTTTCTTCCCTGACTTGGAAGATTTCCAATGTTTCGAAGATCGCAACCTCCGATATACCTCCTGCTAGCCCTGTGTCTTTGGGTCTCGTCTACGTTTCTGAAATCATTGTCTCTCCTGAGATTTGATAACGAAACTCGACCTCGGCCCTAATGCACCCTTGAGCTTTGCATGCAACTTTGCACAATCTCTTCTGAGCTTGGGACTTGGAATAAGTCTGCTCTTACACACTTCTTTTTCTATCTCTTTTGAGCTTTCATCTTGTTCAGTCTATAGGGAACACATCCCTTGTATTTTCCTCCAAAGGGAAATTTAGTGCCCTCCTAGCAACCCCTGACTCAATGCACACCTTGCTAGATCTCCTACAAAGTATTCAATAACTCTGTAAGTGTTTTCTCCTTGATACTCTCTTCTCTCTGAACTCAAAATAGAGTTCTTCTGTGCACTCCTTGCACCTTCTCAATGCCCTCCTGGTAGAACTCTATAGAATCTTCAACAATTTTGTTCTTTGCTCTGTGCCTTCTCTGCACAGTCTTCCCTTCGGAGTATTCAGTAACTCTGTGACTCTTTGAGTCTGTGAATTCTTCTATTGTGCCCTCTTGGCACATTCTTCCTTTAATACGATTTGAGATTCGAACATGCACTCCTTGCATTGGTTCATAGAGTCTTCAATACTCTATTGTGCACTCCTTGCATAGTATAAATAACCCCCAAAAAAATTTCACATTAAACAAAGATAGCGGAATCTATCTTCCTACTGCAGATGGAAACGATCATGTGTCTACAATATACATTCATAAAACATATAAATGCACAAACAATCTTGTGCAGGAAAAACTGTTGTCTTTTTCATTAATATGAAAATCTGATTACAATATGTGCAGGCTAGACTGTAACAGAGTCTCATCTCTCTCAAAACAAACTATTCTACCTCAACACTCCTCAAATAACCTCATTTGGGCATGTCGTGCATCTATCTATACATAAGAAGGTTCCTAGGGTTCCTTCCAACTACCTCTCCTATTGAAGTAGAAACTAAAAACTAATCAAACTCTGTTACATTCAAGATTGAGAGTGAAACTCCTAGATCTCTCATGATCCTTTGAATTTGGGATCTGTTGAATTGTCCCACCATGAGGAGGTGATAGGTGTCACTTGGTTTCATCACTTTGGGGCTGAGTTGGCACTATACAGATTTGACATGTGTCACTGTACGGATGACATGTGGCAATCTGTATAGTGACGTGGCCCAATGAGAGGTGGACATGTGGTCGTACGGATGACAATTGGGTGTACGGTAGGATGATGTGGCATGTGACTGGGCAGGTGACTGTGCAATACCAATGACATGTGGCAGGTACATCAGTACAACATGTGGCAGGTATGACAGACATGTGGAAAGTACGATGGTGACATGGCAGTGTTGACTGGGCTGTATGATCGATGATGTGGTAGATTGACTGGGTCATTGCATAAGCAGTATGGGCCAATCCTAGGGTGACACGTGGCCCAATCATAGAGTGCCACATGGCACCTTAGATTTTCCCAAGGTTGGTTGGGTAAAAGTTTTGTTCCACCTCTGGGGGAATCGAACTTGCAACCTCTCGGCATGCCAATGACCTAACCCCAATGCTCTAACCAATCATGTTATCTGTGTTACTTGGTTGATAAATGACACATATATTATAAGTGTTGATATGGTGCATGTGTTGGGGGATAGGCTCTGGTCGGCGGGGGCCATCCTTGACTGACCAAGAGCTAGACCAGGAGTTGCCAAGATGATGAAGGGCACATGGAGCAATAGCGATGTGGCCATATGGACCATATGACCAACACAACGACTAAGGACCCGGGCTCAATTGTTAGCGCCTAGCCCGAGGCCACATGGAAATGACCATATGACCATGGGCCCATGTAAAGGGGTTTGGCATTCCATATGTTCATTTTTTGGTTTTTCAACCATAGCTTATAATTTTATTGAGATTTTAGCCTGATTTTGGGAGATTTTGGCCATTTTTGGAGGATCTGGGGCCCTTTTTGAGGCCAAATATTGGGGCGAAGTTGGGAGGTTGTTTCCAAATTCAATTCTATATAAACCAAAGGTTATTGGAAGCCTTACACAGGTTCAGAAAAGGAGAAATGTTTAGGAATTTGACCGTCAAAGCCATTTTTATGTATGGAAGTTATTGATGAGAGAAACTTAATGGGCCATTTTTGGGAGTGTTGTTCATCCGTTTTCAATGCCGTCAGTTATGTTGGGTTGTAGAGATTTAACAGAACACATCCATATCCATTTTCAATCCATTTTACACTTTTTTGATGTTCTTTAGAAGCTCTAAAGAGAAATAAGAAAGCCTCACCCACTGAGACAAAAGCCCAAAGACATAGGCAATATTACCGAACTTCGTTAACAATTTTGTTGTTATGGTTTGTTGATTCTTTGTGTTGATTTCCAGATCTATATATCTTATTATGGCTTCCATGTTAAATCTTTAATTCTTCTTCTTTCTTCGAATTCCTAAATGGTTAATGAACTCATGTTTTAAAGCTTAACCATAGTCTTTAAAAGATCTTTTCGGATCATCAACCATAGCCAACCATGGTCATGGTCAACCTCACTCAACCATAATGAAGGACAACCATGGTCAACCATAGCTAACCTTTCCTTCCCAACGTCTACCAAGGTCTACCAAAGTAAACCATGGTCATGGTCAACCATAATCAACCATAGTCATTTTCAATTAAAGTATTATTATATTAATACTTAAATAATATATTATTAATGTATTAATACTTTAGTAATGTATTTATTAAGCCATTAATACTTTAAGAATTTATTTATTAATACATTATTAATTTATTAATAATTAAATATGTTACATTAAACATTAATATATTA
>CBVK0100502332.1:0-10727 GCA_900067695.1 Picea abies | reverse complement strand
AACAAAATAAGGTGGAAACAATTAAGACCCCAGGTCTTTTACAACCATTAGCCATCCCAAGTCAGCACTGGGAGGAGGTTTCCATGGATTTCATCACAAGGTTACTGAAGTCTGAAGGAAAGAGTGTCATCATGGTGATTACTGATAGACTAACCAAGTATGCACACTTTTGTGTTGTCTCTGATCCCTTCAAAGCAAGTACAGTTGCCACCGCATTCATGGAGATAGTTCAAAAGCTACATGGTAGCCCAAAGATTATTGTAAGTGACAGAGATCCCATCTTCACTGCACATTTTTGGACAAAATTATTTTCTTGTTTGGGTACTCAATTGGCTCATAGATCATCCTATCATCCTCAATATGATGGAGAAATTGAGATAGTGAACAAATGTTTGGAAGGCTACCTTCGTTTCTTTGTCTCTGATAAACAAACACAATGGTTCAAATGGTTACCCTTGGAAGAATGGTGGTACAACACTTCCTTTTATACTGTAACAAAAGTGACACCATTTATGGCACTCTATGGATACCACCCTCCTTTCATCACTTCTTCTCTTAGAGAAAAATACAAGGTTCAAGCAGTGGAAGATCACATTGAGAATCAACAACAAGTTCTCCAAATCTTAAAGGACAACCTAACCATGGCACATAATCACATGAAACAACAAGCAGATCAACATCGTAGTGAAATAAGTTTTGAGGTAGGGGATTGGGTGTTTTTAAGAATACAACCATACAAACAGATGTCCCTCAAGAAATCCAAGAAGGATAATAAATTATCACCAAAGTACTATGGCCCTTATAAGGTGTTGCAAAATATTGGTACTATGGCATACAAATTGGAGTTTCCTGCATCTTCATGAGTTCACCCAGTTTTCCATGTTTCATGCTTAAACAAGGTTATAGGCGACAAGATCCCAGTTCAAACTATATTTCCAAAACTTGACGAGGAAGGAAAAATCATATTAGAGCTTGAAGCCATCACTGACACAAGAATTCATGAGATGAGGAATATATCCATCTCATAGTATCTCGTTAAATGGAGGAAACTACCGGCTGAAGATTCCACTTGGGAAGATGAGTCTTTTATACAGAAGGATCCAGAGTTACTAAAGCATTGCGGTTGTCTCAAGGGGAGGGGCATGTTAAGCCCTAATATTGGCTCATTACCTCTTAATTGGGGCATATTACATTAGTAATGCTATTTTATTTATGTTGGCTTTATTCCATTAGTTGTAATTATACCTCCTAGTCTCCTATATATACCAAGGAGACATTTTCATTTTGAATCATCTTGTACTTGAACANNNNATTTGGAATCATCTTGTACTTGAACATTTATGTGGGGTAAAAGGAGGTTGCCTCCTCGAAGAGGCTTATTATTTGAAATTATCTCTTTTTCAAGGCATTGAGTACTTTTCGTGAGGTTTTTCTATGCTATAGTGATATTTGGTTCTTAACATGTCATATCCAGTTGTACGAGTTAGTTAGGATCTCTTGTTTTGTTTATTGATTTTCTCGAGCCTATTTAGCTCAGCTCTCTTTTCCTTAATGAATATACTTGACACTGTGCACTCTTCTTATTCACATTTCCCAATTTCATCTTCTCTGTATTATCTTCTTTGCTTCTCATTTTATCATGGTATCAGAGCTTCAGACGTAAGCCTCTTCACATAGTTTGGAGAGTAGCCCGATCCTATGAAGTGTAGAGCTTAGAGAGAAGGGGACACAAGATTCTTCATAGAGATTGGAGAATAGTACGCAGTTCAAAATACACTCAAAATATCGTTGGAGACAACAAAGTGTCAGGAACCAGTGATGTCGAAGGACATGGTTCTTAAAGAATCATGAGTATTTAAGGAATTCATGAAATTCTTTTAAATTCTTTTGAATTCGTGAAATTATTCCTTCAGGAGAAAATTCTACAGAAGCAACAAGGGACAAGCTAAAGCAATCGTAAGATTGACCCTGCAAATTGATTTGATAAATTAATCAAGCTCAAAAAGGATGAGGAGTGCATAGAAAAGGAGAACTTGTTTCAATCATCAGAATAAGTTGAGAGCAACAACAGTTGTCAGATCAAGAAGAGGTGTGCAATATTTAACCACCAAAGTTCTTCAAAACTTCCTGTATTCGATGATTTCATGCAAAGGTTGAAAAGGATACAATCTTATAAAGTTATGAAGTCTGAAACAAATCCTGTCCATCAATCCAAGAAGGAGACATGCATCAAACGATCAATGATTCATTGGTTTGTTGTTCGGGAGAAATAGAAAAAGAAGGTGATCAAAGATTCGAAGGCATAAGGCGCGAAGCATATCTGGTCCATTGAAGCTATAAGGTACATGCATCATGCGATCCAACACTTCATATCTAGAGCACTTTGGAAGAAATAAGGATACGAGAATCCATAAATCTCAAAGGCCCGAAGCCCAGAGTTCACATGGACCGTCCATCAACGAGGACACGAGATGCCATATCTCATAGTTTGAAGCTTTGCACTGTGAAGGTCAGTGCGTCTTAGCAGTCGAAAAATCCTGAATGTCAGAGTTCCAAAGGAGATATTGTTCCGTTTTTTTAGAGGCCTAAGGATCATTGAATCTACACCTCTACGGATTGTTCGTCGCCTTAGCACCTCGCAAGTTTTGCGATTAAAAGAGGTGAAAGATCCCCGTATCTCGAACTCCTGAAATAAATATGAATCGTAGATCTAGATAGGTAATTGAGACCGTCGATCTCTTCCCCTTGTTTGGAAGTTCATGAGTTTGAAATATTGCGAGGTAAGAAAGGAATATCACCCAAAGCCTCGAAGGCTCAAAGGCTTGAAGTACCGAATTAATTGTAAACCGTTTGATCTCAAATAAACAAGGATTGTTGATCTTTGTAGCACATACCTTATTCGACAATTCGACTATTCGGAAAAATTAAGATCTCCACGCATCTTAATGCCGAACGCCTGAAGACCTGGAGTGCCTAGTTTTCAGCCCCCAGTCACATGAGAAGCTCAACTGTAAATTTATTTTGGTTCTCGAGTAAACTCATATAACCCGATTCCACCATTAGAGGGGATACAGTTGCTAAAGAACAGATCTGAGAGATATGACTCCATATATCGCGCGTTCAGATAGTCACATCCAACTAGATCGAAGTTAAAGAAGGAGTCTAACCTGTGTTCTTCAACCCAAAGTAACAACAAAGGATTTCATGGACCTAGTTTTATGGGAAGGAAATAGTGTGAAGAGATAGAATCGTTGATCCAGAAGTGTGTTCGAATTGGTGAATGAACAACCAAGAAAACTTGTCATGGGTCAACAAATATGAATCGATAAGTCGAGAAGATATGTCAAACAGATCTGGAAAGATAACAACAAAGAAGTGGTAGAATATTTCACAAGGATAAATGAAGAGGTTCCAGTTGTACTCGAGGAGGTCACACAAGAATCATATCAGAGGAAAATTGATGATATTTGGAGCAACATGAGCATGAATCTACCATTACCACAACAGTATAATGGTAATAATTTTGAATTTTGGTATGTTAGAATGAATACCTATTTGCGTCTTGTAGACTATTATCATAATCTACATGAGAGGGAAATGGATGTATTAGCATTGTAGATCATCCAACAAGCCTTGGTTGACAGTATGTTGCACAAGGTTGCAACAACAACATCTTTGAAAGAACTTTGGAGTATTCTAGAAACAAAGTACAATGAAAGAGGGAGCAACAATTTGTTGAATGTTGCCACTCCTGAAGAAGCATATATGTATGAAGAAAAGATACCAGATGAACAAAATGAAGGATCAACTGTGTCTAAATCAGAGCTACCAGAAGAAAAAAATGAAGGAGAATTTGTGTCTGAAGCAGATCTACCAGAGGAGAAAAATGGAGCATTTGTGTGTGAAGCAGAGTTACCAGAGGAAGAGAAAGAAGGTGCATTTGTGTGAAGAAGAGCATGAGAAAATTGCAGAAACTGATGGTGAAGATACAACAACCTACATCAATGAAATGATTCAAGTAGTGTTTGTCGATGACAACAAACAATCAACATCAATGATGATTGATGAACATTGTGCAGAAATTGACATCTTTGAAACAAAGGTAAGAAATCTTGAAATTGAATTCGATGATGATAATCTATCTTATAATGAGTGCCTTTCAATAATGGAAGAGAAGAAGAAAATTGATGAATTTATGTTTGGAGGAGAAAGACTACTTGGCATTCAGAACCAAGTGGATGATTTGGTGACTGTAGAAGCAGTGCGTGAAAGAAGGTTTGATCACAAAAGCATTCAAACCAATACACTTATGACTGCCAATGAAGTAGTTGAAGAAGAAGATAATGTTGATGCAGATTTGAAGTGGATTGAACAGTCAATATACAATGACGATGATGGTAACTGCTCTCAGAAAGAACATAAAGAAGAGAACCAATATGGTTCCTATTATAATTTTTTATATCGACAAGCTGTTTGAGTATGCAGGTGAGCAACCAAAAGAAGAAGATGAAGGCATGTATGAGGATCTCAATCAAGACTATTTTGAAACCATTTTCATGCAATGGAGTGTTGAAGAAATCATATTTTATTATGAGTTAATGTGGAAACAATTTGTTGACTATGTAGCCCAAGATATGAAGGGAATTGATGACAGTTTGCAGTGGTGGAATCATCCCACTGTCAAAGAAAAATTTGTTGCAGAAGAAAATGAAAGAAATAGGCATAAGCAGCTTGATCAAATTATGAATATGAAGTTACAGCGACAAAGATAAAAGGCAAAGCATCGAGCCTTCGGTATCAATGCCAAAATGAAAACAATGATGAGATTAGAACAATACAGAGTTTGGAAGAAAAAAAAAACATAGAACCTAACTCACGTGAAAAGTTGTAGCCTAGTTTTGTTGTTATGTATTGAAAGTCCAACTGAGACATAGACCAACAAAGATTATCATTTATGAATTCCTTTTGTTTGGTAAATCCATCTTTTTTCTCATCACGTAGGCATTATCAGTGTTGATGTTTGAAACTATTGAGTTTAAGAGGGAGTGTTAATTGTATCAGTAACCTCAACAATATGTGAATGTACACTGACAATTGTCATGGCCAACTGTACGAGTTAGTTAGGATCTCTTGTTTTGTTTCTTGATTTGATCAAGCCTATTTAGCTCAACTCTTTTTCCCTTAATGAATATATTCGACACTGTGCACTTTGCTTATTCATGTTTCCCAATTTTGTCTTCTCTGTATTATCTTCTTTGCTTCTCATTTTATTAATGGTTTCACGGAGTCACTGAGAAGAAGGGCTTCAACCCACTGATTTGTGGATTCCTTGCAAGGCGTGGTCATCAGTGACTCAATGGAAAACAAAGGAAAGTTGGTCCAAAGAATTGGAGATGAGAGAGAAATCGTTGAGGAAAAAATCTCTTTTCCAGCTTCACGTTTCCAAAATAACTGGGAAGATCCTTTGAGGGATTTGGAGATGAGGTGAAATTCTCCAGATAGAATAAATCCCTTGTAAGTCCAATTCATTGTAAATACTTCATCAAATCATCTTGTGAATGAGAGAGGGCCACTCCACTAGCCACCAAAGAATCATTTCAAACAGGTTATTTGAATTGTCGCCTAATGATAGAAATATTAACTCCCCTTTAACTCTCAATTGCTATTTTAATGAAGAGACTTAAATTTAGCAATAGGTCTCATCCATTGATTATTGATTTAAAAATAGGAATGAATATAACATTTGAGACTCATAGAAACTCTTTATTTCTTACTTGCTATTTGAATGAAGACACTTTTAAATTTAGCAACAAGTCTCATGCATTGACAATGAATTTGAAAAACTTTTAGTATTTCATTTCCAAGAATATCTTTTTACCAATTTTGTCCAAAATCTTTGGATAAATTGTTGAAATTGTAAATTTCAGAGGATTAAACTCATTTATGCATTCAAAATGCACTTTAAGCAATAGAAAACTATGATGTTGCCAAGAATTATAACACTGAATGACAATGATTGTAAAAAATTGTAAAAAAGATATAACATTTAAACTATGCCATTTGAAAATAGGAATGAATATAATTGTTGAAGAGCATAGCAAAAAAGATTAAATATGTTAAGAATAATACAAGTTTTCATAAGAACTTTAATCTTTTTCAATCCAAGATTCAAAATCTTATGGGAAAAGTAAAAAATATCCCTCACATCTAATTACAATTGAGAATTAAACAACTTCAAGAATATACACTTAAAAAATATTGAAATTGTATTATTAAATCTAAATGTTCAATCTCGTGGCACAATATCAAACCTTTAAAATGGACACAACTTCCTACACATACTTAGCACATTCTCTAATAAAAAATTAACCTCATATATTAAATGCATGGTTCATAGCTTATCTAGTTGGGTAACATGTTTGTTATCCTCTCCACGACTTCATAGCTTGAGTGGCTAGGTAGCATGCTTACTATCCTTCCAATCCTAGTTCAATTTCCCTCAAAATGAACATATTGACCATTAGAATTATAATGACATCATTCGAATGGCTTAGAAAAATAAAAATAAAATAATAAATGAAAAATTATATAAAAGACTTTGAATTTGAATTTGTCTCAACAATTGTATTTACTACTCACATATGTGTAATTTCCCTATAATATCTAATTGATGGATGAGCTCACATTAATACCCTTGGACCTGATTCATCATTAAGTTCTTAAACTCATTGCCCATCATTGATTAAAAACAAATTTGAGACATGCATCTAATGATGCATTCAAACAAATATTTCATCAGCTCCACAAAAAATATAACACTCGTAACTCTCTTACCAAATCTTTGAGCAGAGATGTACAGAAAACAATCCGTGGCGAAATACATGTATTAAGATTATCAAATATAGTTTAAAGGATTAAGCCATAAGACATGTAATAACAGTGTTATATTCTTCCTTTTTAACTATATGTAAGGATAATGTTATCTTTTATTTTTAACTATGAAAAATGATAAGTCATTAAGGAAAATGTGATGAGAATATCTTTATGCATAAAACCAATACAATAAATCAAACTTCATTTTTCTGGCCCAAAAGATTCTAATGAAATGAAAAGCATTGCTTATTAAGTCTCGACCATACACGTCACCTGAAACCACAAGGTTGCACACGATGAGGAGCAATAAAATGCATCCTTAAATGTTTCTCTATGCAAGGAGTGTAGGTATGCACTTCTTAATCAGCCTTAGGTTTTTTAAAAATTTCTATGCTTAATATAAGAATTTTTTACCTTCAACCTTCTCAAGACCTATCTTTAACAAGGTTGTGTGGAATCGTAGTCCCTTTTAATGATGTTATAAAGTAAATTGTGAAAAATGAGGTCGAATTGTAAATGTCGCAAGTGTTCGGTGCAAAATGTATATGACGGAAATGTGTGTATGACGGAAATGTTGTGTGCAACATGTCTATCACAGAACATTGGGCATAAAATTTCGTTAGCGCTAAGGCACGACCCCGCGGAGCAAGGTGAATTGTGGAGAATGGGGTCGAATTGTAAATGATGAAAGTCTTCAGTGCAAAATTTATATCACGGAAATGTTGTGTGCAACATGTATATCACGAAACATGGGGAATAAAATTTCGTTAGCGGTAAGGCGCGACCCCGCAGAGAGATAGGATGAAAAATGTATATCACGAAAATGTTGTGTGCAACATGTAGATCACATAATATGGGGCATAAAATTTTGTTATCCCTAAGGCATGAACTCGCAGAGAGATAGTAAACTGCAGTGACGATGTGGCAAGCATCATGAAACATAGGTGGTATCCATGCAGTAAATGATGTTTGACATGTAGAGCACCATTTATTTTTTGAAAGTATATAACAAAATACAATTTGTTCATAGTGGAAGAAAAAAATTGGAAATTTATCAAATTATAGGTTCCTAGACACCAAAAATTTAGCATACAATAGAATAGTAACAACGTCGTGCAACAAAGGAATTCCCAAATTAGTTTTCTTAGAAAGTAATAATGTATGTTACATCAACAAAGGTTCCTGGACAAAAAAAAATTAGCATACAATAGGACAAAAAAAATATAGCATTCCCGAATTAGGTTTCTTTGAAACAAACAACAAAGGTTCCTGGACACCTAAAATTTAGCATACAATAAAGGCATTCTTGAATCAACTTTCTTTGAAATTTATTAAAAAATTATAATGTCTGTTACATATTTCTGGAAATTACATCAACATTTAAAAGGTTCGTAGACACAAATTTTTTTTCATACAATAGAATAGTAATAACGTCTGTTACATAGGTTTGTGGATTAAAAAACAAAAAATGTAGCATTCTCGAATTAGTTTTCCTTAAAACAAGGGCTCTTGGACACAAAAAAATTGAAATCGATCAAATTATAGGTTCCTGGACACCAAAAATTTAGCATACAATGGAATAGTAACAATGTCGTGCAACAAAGGCATTCTCGAATTAGCTTTCTTTGAAAGTAATAACATTTGTTAAATCAACAAAGGTCCTTGGACAAAAAAAATTAGCATACAATAGGACACAAAAAATCTAGCATTCCCAAATTAGTTTTCTTTGAAACAAACAAGAAAGGTTCCTGGACACCCAAAATTTAGAATACAAAAAGGCATTCCCGAATCAGTTTTCTTTGAAATTTATCAAAAAATAATAATGTCTGTTACATATTTCTGGAAATTTAAATGTGTTTGTCATATAGATTGGGATTGGGGCTCCTGCGGACCATAAAAAGAAATAAGTACAAGAATTAGGAATGTCGAAAGAAGAAGTACGTGATGGTAAATAGGAAGACCTAAAAAGAAGAAATTGGAAGTTATGAGTGTTTGGTTAGAGTTTTCTATTTAAAGAGGTAATAACTGGATTGATAAAGAAAACAAGATGAAAATATAGACTTAAACTGGATTGATAAAGAAAACAATATGACAATATAGACTTACTATGAAGCCGATGTGTTTTTGTTGTTGTCGTCGATGGTCAGTGGAATCGTGTCGACCGGTCGCTTCCCTTCCTGGATGAGGTTGTCCATTCTCTATTGGAAACATTCTTCATTGTATCTTCTCATGGGGACCATGTTGATTTCATCCCGCATTTCTATGTCGTAAAGGTTGTTTTCTAATTTTGTTATATCCATTGAAATACTATGCAGACTCTGTTCAATTTCTTCGTTGTGTGTCGAATAGTCCAACACCCAGTGTTCGAGCTCATCTAGACGATGTTCAACTATGTCGTAAAACTTTTCAAAAGACAACCCCTTTAAAATATCAAGTTGTTCATGGAAGGATTTTTTGGTCATTGAAAAGCATTTGAGAAGTAAGTTTGGGTCTTGAACCTTGTTGGTACTTCTGGCTAAGTCTATTTG
The DNA here is from genome assembly GCA_900067695.1 of Picea abies. Classification (NCBI taxonomy): domain Eukaryota; kingdom Viridiplantae; phylum Streptophyta; class Pinopsida; order Pinales; family Pinaceae; genus Picea; species Picea abies. The sequence continues at coordinate 1,326 of CBVK0100502332.1, read as the reverse complement.
GATCAGGCTTGTGAATAATTCTTCTTTTTCTGATATGGCTTGTTTACATGATTTGACAATGAGCCCTAGGTTCTTAACTTTATTTTGCAAGCATGCTTTAAATTTTTTGGTCCTCTTTTGGGAGGGGAGTTTCTCTTCTCTTCTTTTCAATTCTGAGGTGTTGACGACATGGTTGGCAAAAGGGGTCAACACCTATTGATCCAGATTATTTTCGGCAAAAAATGAGAGCGGAGATATAATAAAGAAATGCACAGAGATATTGCAGATATTCAATAATATAATAGAAATGTATCAAAGATGCAACCATAACATAGATATACAGTAATACACAATTTCTATTAATGAAAGAAATGTACAGAGACTGTAAAAATACAGAGTGAAAGACTTGCTAGAATGGTGGCAGCTTATCTCTGAGAAGAGATGTGACGGATACTCGCATTCGCAAGAAGATGGTTACAATGAGGCTCTGGAGGCATTTTTACAATAATTGGGAATGCCAAAATTCCTAGACATCCAAAAGCCTAACCCTAGGAGATGAAGCGCCAAAAGTCATTTGGGCCCCATTTGGGTAAGTTGGTGCATCAACTTCCCGGGGTCGTAACTTTTGTATACGATCTCTGTTTTAGGCGTGTGATAGATCGTTGGAAAGGTATTGTTGAGGAGATTCATTTTGGGGGCTCAATCATGCCTTCATATATCATTGAGAACCTCAATCTAGAAAAACCTTCATTTGGACCCTCAAAATGGCCCCGGAAGTTAAAACCTGCTAAAAATAGTAAATTCCCAAAATGGCCAGAAAATTGTTTTGAGCCATTTGGAAAAGGTGGGTGGCCACCGATATCCACCTAGATCAATCCTCCCTCCTTAGGAAGCAATGGTATCCATTATGTTGAGTTCCCGGGGGAGAGGGAAAAGCATTTGTTGAATCTGCATCTTGGTGAGCTGCTTGTCTTGCTGGAGAAGTCATGCTGCTTAGTTTGTGGAAATCTGTCACGAACCTATGGCTGGAAGGTTTGGACCTTTTTAACCAGTCTGGATATTTTAGATGACTGTGTGTAGAAGGAATCTTCATGCTTTGCTGCAACCTTGTCGACCTGCTTCTGTTGGGTAGAAGGTGCTTTGGCCGAAGCTGTGGTGGCTGCAGTATTCTTCTGTTCAACCTTTTAACAGATTGTGGAGAAGATGAATTTTGTAGTATGAGATACAACCTTGTGGCACTATTTAGGTGGGGAAATAGTTGGAACTACCTCTGGTATCCTGTAGAGATGACCCCCCAGAGTAATAATGATACTACGGGGTCGAAACTCATAGATAGCATGGCGTTTC
>CBVK0100502331.1:0-10728 GCA_900067695.1 Picea abies | reverse complement strand
TATATATGTATTTGCAGATATTTGGTACTTAAAAATGGATATCAAATCTCTTTATTCAACCAAATAAAGGAAGAAATTGTTGGTTCTTATTGCATATTTTTTCAAGGGAAAAAAGGGGGGGTGCATTTTAGATTAAATTATGAAACTTTAATTAGAATAATTTGTAGAAAAATTGGATATTTGAATTCCCATCGGAAAAATACCCAATTTCAAAAATAAAATCGTGTATAACAAAGTCTAGGAAGTGAATTCATCAACATTTTAAAATCAATGTTTTTCATGGTTTTTCCATAAAAAGTTGCGTGATTTGCACAATAAGTTATTTATAAGCCCTAGATTTTGTTGAAGATTTATCACAAGCAAGATGTATTTTACTGAAAAAGATGATGGTCCTAGTATTGAAGAATTCCTAAAGGCCTGCAAGTTAGAATGGAAACTTAAGTTGAAATTCTCATTATATTTTTTTTTCAGAGAAGTTGATGGCACATGGTGGAAATTGTCAGACAAATTCAAGACGAAGGAACTTTTTGATGAAGTGGTGGAAAAATTACTTTTACATAGGTGGTCTCCTGTTGGAAAAATAGATAAAGAGAACACCAAGGGTTTATTTTCATGTGGAAACTCTATATTACAGGTTTATGGATGCATTCAACAAGGTTATTGTTTCTATTAACCCTAGTTGTATGCATAATTTTATCAATGTTAAATTGGAATAAAGGTTGCAAGTACCTAGAAACAATATTCAGAGCACACATGTTGAAGGTAAAAATTTTAAAATTTTTAAATATTTGAAGATCACCATCGACAAATGTGTATTGCATTATGATTTTTGTGCCATTGATATGAATGGTGTGAATGTTATTGTTGGATATCCTTGGATGGCCACACTTGGTACAATGAACATTAATGTGGACAATAAGTTTGTTAAATTTTGGTACAAGAAAAATAAAATTACATTGTGGGATGTGTTTCATAGTAAGAAATAAGGGTGCATGTGGGCAAGAAAATATGTCCTTGAATAATTAGAAGTTGAATCAAAAGAAAAGGTTACATAAGAAATTGAAGAAAATCACTAGGAAGGGCATAGAAACACAAAAGAAGCTAAGAAACCACATGTTGAAAAATCCAATCAAGAAGAACCAAGAGATAAGGTTGATGTGTATCACCATCCACACCACATAGATAAATAACATTCATACATGCATGGGTGTGAGCCTCAACACATTGATTATGGACTAGCATGGCACCAAAAAGGAAACTAGTCAAGAGGTGCATGGAGAAATACCAACACAAGAGAACAATATTAGGGTAGAGAAAAAATCCCATGGCACCAAAGGCACGATAAGGATATATCAAGGTGGAAAAAAACATATGGAAAACATGTTCATATCCCATCAGGATGGATGGATTCATGTACTTGGTACTAGTTGGCTACATTGGTTAGCCAACCATATTGTATGGTTTCTTCCCATGTTTAGAGGATGAAACATGCGAAAGGGGATGGAGCGCAATGTATATTTTTATAGGTAATGTGGGGGGCGAAGGACCCATAGTGATAATAGTGGAGTCCATTCAATGTAAGGTAGACTAGGTCCACTATATTATTAAATAAGGCCCACTAGGGTAGTTAGATATATTGTAGTAGTGTGAACATAATATGTGAGAAGGATTTATAGAAGGTTCCTTCTCTAGACTGTTCTTAGGTAGTATTATATAAGGAAAGGATGAACAATTTCCTCTATGATGGGTACAATGTCAGTCTGCTGCAGTGGAGTTGTTATGCTTTGTTATTCTCTAGACTCAAGGCTTGGACTTAGCATAAGCAGTGCACATTGTTTCTTTGTAGGTGGAGTCTTCGTTGGGGTTTCCCACAACTACTTCTACTTTGATCCTTTCCCTCTGTTGGATTTCTTGGCTACATTTGTGCGTGTTTGTTGACCCATTGGCCCATTTCCATTTTCTTAGGATGTCTTGACCTTTTTACTACTCTCCTACTGGTTTGTTTCCTTTATGTTGGTCTATATCTACCCTTTTGTTTATTGTACCTCCTTTTAGTCCACATCCTCAATTGCTCTATGTCATTGTCTTGTGTGGGATGAAGTTTAGTTGGACACTCTGTGATAACTTGTTGAATGTCCTCCTTGGTGATACAGAAATGGAACATCTCAATTTTAGCATTCAGATCTATGCATGGGGTGATGAACACATTATGAAAAGTATACTCAAACAAGAGGTATTCCTCATATATGTCCATGATGTTTTCTGGTATGTGAAGTGTTGGCACAACTTCTTGGATCATTTCTATAAACCATAGCTCTAAAGAGGTGTTATTCTCAGCATGGATCCTCCTATCCTTGGTGTATTTAATCTCTTATCATTTTTGTGGAGGGAAGGTTTCCAAGACCTATGCATCATGGTTGTGTATTGGTGGTGAGTTCCATACTATCACGACCAATAAGAGTAACACCCAACTGTAGCTTCCTCCAAAGTCCTGGGGTTATCATATTGTATCTTCTCACTGTAGAAGGAGGGTAACCCACTGAGAAACCTTTTTATTTTTACTTTCTCATATTTTATGAAGTCTATATACTTCAACAACTCAAATAACCTCTTCTCATATCCATCCATTGTCATCCTTCCCATATTGAGTTCAAAGAACTCTTTAATCTTCCTTTCACAGTAATGATGAGAAAAATATTTCTCTTGTAAATATCATTTAAACGTTCTCCATGAGACCCTATTCTCATAAAGATGCTTCGCTTGTTTAATCTGATCCCACCACATGGTTTCCTTTCCTTTATTGTGGTAGGTTGCAATTCGTATTTATACCCTTGAGGGGTAATTATGTAGCTGGAAATTTTTCTTCATTTCCAACAACTAGGCCTCATCCTCATCTCCCTTCCTATGCTCACCATTGAAAGTAGGTCACTTGATTTTCCTGAGATCACCTTGCAAGATGTCTCCCTCAAGCCTTCTCCTTTGTCTCCTAATAGGAGACAAACTTGGGCTTCTCCTTGGCCTTGAAATGGAATGATTTATCCTAATGAATTGCTATGGGGAATGATGCAACATGCTCCTTATCCTTTACTTCATGTCATTCCCATTCTCATCCTTTCTGCTATGGGATTTGGATGCTATCACTTTCCTAGCATTGGATTCTTTCTTTGTGCTAGACTATTTATTATATTTCTTCTGCAATATGTTCAAGATCTAAAGTATCTATTCCCAAGTATTCATAATATTCTCACTATATTCTCTATAAATCTGAACTTCTCTTTGTAGTCTCCTCATAGTTACATGCTCTTTTCTATCTCTTCTTCCATTACATTCTACCTCAACATTTTCCATGCTGACATGAAAACCTATGAATTCATCTTTGTGATTGTAGGACCCCTAGGCATATTCCATGACTATAGTTCTCATAAATAAAACAAACTTCCTTTTTTAACCTCTAAATTATGTAGAAAATGTGCATGTAAACAATTTTTTGTTAGACAAAAAAAATACATACATGATTTTTGGAAAATAATGTATATATTTTTCTTCCCTTTAATTCCACTAGTAATCTTATTTTGATTTGAATTCAAAATTTACTACTCAAATTAATTTTCTAGTTTAATATATGGATTATCCTCCTCAATACGCTTCCATAGACTATTCATTTTCCCAATTTTGATTTCCGAGCATAAAGTTATGGTCTTTAGAAGTTTTGACTATTTTCCCTTTTTAACCCTATATTCTACATGTGTCCTCTTTCTCTCCCAGCACAATTTTAGGTACCCAGAAATCAAATCAAGATTCATTGATGAATTCTACAATCCATGGGATTTACATAGAATGATCCTTAGAGTTATGCCCTCTAAAAGTAATCTAGTATTGAATTTTACCCTTAACTATTTAGGCCATAACTTATTCATGCAAGCTTTGTTTTGCATTTTGAATAGCTCGTTAGAAGGATCTCCTCAAGATATTTCATTTTAGAAGAAGGACCTCTATGTACTAAAAGTTCACATGGTTTTGTAAATTTTATTTTCTAAAAACGATATTTAGGCCCTCAAAAATGCCCTGCAAGTTTATGACCTGTAAAACAATAAAAATTGTTGATAAATTGATTGTTTATTGTTGGAATTACATTGATTTTGTTGTTGGTAACCGAACCATTGGGGCACTGGTCACCAAGGAAATAATTCCCCTTCTCTTTGCAAGACTTCAAATCAACTTTGATCCGATCCACCAAACCACCGGGCACACTAGACCACCGAGCACTAGGGAAATCACCTTTCCTTCTCCTCGTTGAAATTCCATTTGATTTTGATATGGTCAACTAGATCACCAGGAATTGGGCATACCATACCATCGAACCATTGGGAACCTGGGAAATCTCCTTCCCTTCTCCTTTCCGAAATTCCCTTCGATTATGATCTAGTCCACTGGACCACTGGGCACTAGGAATATCAGAGCACCAAGCCACCAGGCTATCCCACACAAACCTCTAAAAAAAATTCATGATCCGATGTCGATATAGTCTATTCCATCGACCACTGCACAAAATATCTAGTCAAATAACCTATGGTCCAACATTGATCCACAGGCCACTGACCCACTAGGGAACCAACACACCTAGCACTTGATCACCCCCACATAACCTCCATCCAAGTAACTCTGGTCCAATGCCAGTCCATCGGCCCACCATACCACCTCATACAACCTCAAATACACCCTAACAAACAACTTCGATCAAGTCTACCAGGAATTGATTACCTCAACAAAATTTTATGTTTCGTGCATGCTCCATAGGGTTTTGCGTCTCTTCGTGCTTCATGCAAAAGTAACAAAAAGTTGTATTTTCTTTATAAATTGTTCACTCTAACTCTTCCCCATGCATGTGGTATAAATTAATAGTTCCCATTGTAAATCAACAATGGTAAAACATGCATGAGATATATAGACACCTCTTATGCATTGTCACTCCAAGAGGCATAATTGCAGGGATGATTTTAAGCATGAAAAATTATTTTAAAATGTAGAAACCTTAGTGAATCTTACTAATCCTTCATATGCCAACTATAAATGTTTTGCAATATTTTTGTAAAAATATTCAAATCTCTAAGTATTTTATATAGTTTGTATAACATTTTGGCAATTTTTAAGGTAAAATAATTTTATCCTATAGAATTTGGGCGAATCATTTTTAGAAAAGCAAATATTTTTTGGGGAAAACTATGGAAAATTAGCCCATGAGAAAAATTTAGCCCCTAAAATCATGCCTGCACAATTATCGATTCTGAGCTCCAATTCAACCAAACAACAACTCATTGGAAATCTAGGGCTATGACGAATTACATAAAAATGGTTAACATGGTTTAAGGGTAGTGTTTAATCCACAAAAGAATCTCTCCTCCAATGTGTAAATGTGTTGAACCTACACAAAATAGATCTAGCTAGGAATTGACATACACAGTTGCAGAGAAAATAGAAGAAAAGAAAAACAGGAGAGAAAGAATGAAAGAATTATCATTAACTAAATAAATGAATAATAATTTACACATGATGTACTCTATATAACTCAACCATTGTGCACTGGAGGAGAATCCAATGCACCATAGTGGTGGTCTAGAATCATCTAGACACACACCAGCAGCTACAAGAGTAAACTACCACCTAGTCTAGTCTCTCAGGAAGTTACGAGAGTGAACTACCACCTAGCTGAGTTAACTAGTCTATCAGTCTTCAATTAACTGTCTGAAATAGAGTGAAATGAAGAGGAGATCAGGGAATCATGAGTAATGCGCTAGTATAGTGATGATCCCAAGGACAATGAACATTCGCTAGTGATGATCCCAATGCTGCATTGTGATAATCCCAATGTAGCATATAAACTCCACTCAACTAATCAAACTGAAGTGAAAATGAAGAGAATATTCTCCCAGAGGAATACTCTCCCCTAAAATTTAGGAGACTAGATAATGACTAATAAAAATAGGAAAAACCTTAGGAAAAATAAATACTAGGTGTGTGTGAAGTAACTCCAACGTCCCCCTTGAACATCACTATGGTGAAAATAAAGAATGGATCCTGGAAACAAGGCCATGTTAGGTGCCCAAATAAAAAAAATACACTAAAATAAATGAGAAAAGAGGGAATCCCCCCCTCAAAGTACAATGTATGTAAAAATAAGAACTAACAGTTGCTAGGCAACTGGGTCCTTCACTCCAAGATGACTGCGTAGAGAATGGAACTTCTTCTCAGTGAAGGTCTTGGCGAATATGTCTCCAGTCTGTTCTACTGAAGGAAAAAACTATAGGTTAATGATCCCCTTATGTAATAAGTCCCAGATGTAGTACACGTGGATCTCAATGTTCTTCATCTGTTTCCACTGAACTGGATCTAAAGACTGAACCAAGAAAACATGCATGGGTGGCAATGGTTCAGTGGCAGTGAGCACAAGAGGAGGCTCCTCAAAATCAGATCGAGTCCTCCTAGTATCAACTGGATCACCAACAAGAACCCCTACATCTTGAAGAGTATTTTGGGCCCTCTTGGCCCTCTTCTCTAGCTCTACATATGACTGTACTAAATTTGCATATGAATGTACTGACTCTCTATCTGGATCATCTGAATCCTTTGAATCATAACTCTCATCTGAAGAATAGTTGGCATGTGCATGCTCATCATCTCTGACAAGTGAAATAAGAAAGGTATCTTCATGCAGCTGTTGAGGTACATGCAAGACACTTTCCTCGAATTCGACACTTCTCTCAATGATGAGATGGTCCAAGGAAAGATCAATAAGTTTGTATCCCTTCACACAATCGGGGTATCCAATAAAGATACACTCTCTGCTCTATGGATCAAGTTACTTCCTCTTTTCAGAGGGAATCCAGGCCCATGCATGTGAACCAAAAATACAGAAGTGGGTCACTTTCAGTTTCAGGCCTCTCCAAGCCTCTTAGGGGGTCTTATCCTTGACAGATATTTTTTGGATGTAGGTTTCACAATTAAGTGCTTTAGTCCATAATATCTGTGGAAGTGACTTTGCATGTAGCATGCAAGATGCCATCTCTTTTAGAGATCTATTTTTCCACTCAGTAACTCCATTTTACTACAGAGTATAGGGAACCGTGTGTTGCAACTAAATGCCTGCCTCATGAAAAATATTTTTTATCTCATGGTTGACATACTCTCCCTAATTATCTATTTGGAGGACTTTTATTTTCTTTCCCGACTGTGTCTCAACAAGGGATTTGAAATCTTTGAGGTGTTGAAAGACCTATGATTTTTTCCTGAGAATGTAAATCCATGTGAAGTGTGAGAAATCATAAAAAAATATGAGCACGTACCTCGCTTTACTTATTTATGGATGAGGAAAAGGGACCATGAGTTCACTATGGATCAGATATAATGGAGAGGAAGCCTTCTGAGTCTTTCCTTTGTCGAATTTCTCTTGAGGGTGTTTTCCAAGAACACATCCCTCACTCCTTTGTCGAATTTCTCTTGAGGGTGTTTTCCAAGAACACATCCCTCACAAATTCCTTTAGAGAAGTGGATGTAGGGTAGACCATTAAACATTTCCTTCTTTCTAAATTGTTTCATATATCTAAAATTTAAATTCCTGAACCTTTCATGCCATATCATACTTCTTTCATCAGCATGGGAAAGCAGTAATGCAGAATCTGGTTCAATAAATTCAGAAAATGTGTAGAGTCTAGATTCATGATTTACCTCACTAATAGAAACCCTAGAATTGGTTTGCATGTCATAGATATCCACTGCATCAGGTGTGAATATGACTCTCTTTCCAGTGCTAGAGTTAGTCATCTCGTACATGGAGATAATATTGATGAAAAGTTTGGGAACATGCAACACATTCTCAAAGCTTTCATTTGCGAGTTCAATCCTTCCTTTGCCGGTGACCTCGATTGGAGAGAGTTTTCCCCCATCAGAATAGGAGGAACTTTTCATGCATCCATTGAAGAATAGACTTCTTTTGTGGCAGCCATGTGGTGTGATTCTCCTGAATCTATGATCCAAGCATCAAGAGAGGAGTTGATGGCAATCAAAGCATGGCTAGAATTTCCTTTCTTGGGATTTTGATCTTCTAAATTCTTCTTCTTGGGACCATTAGGGATGCAATATCCAAGGTTGTTTTGCTGAAGTATTTGGGTCATTAGATCTATCTATTTTTTCATACATGCAGAGTCTAGATGGAATCCTATATGGCAGTAAGTGCATTTCTCCCCTTTTCTTCCCTTTCCACCTTTGGATCTGGAGGCATAGTTGAAGGGTTTTGACTACCCTTCCTTATTCGAATTTGCATGTGCTTTATTTTTTTCTTTGTCTTTATATTTCTGATATTGATGACCACTACCATATTGCATAGTAAGTTCATGCACCTTTGGGCCTTTGATTTTTCCCATATTTATGAGCTTGTTTTTCTCTTGTGTCAGAGACTCAATAAAGGCCTCAAGAGAGGGCATTGTCCAGGTAGATCCAGAGGTGAATCTAACTGAATGAAATGTGGATACAAACAATGAGTATTTTGGACCAAGTTTGGAGATAATGGTGAGAACCATTTGTTTCTCCTCCTTATATTTATCAACCCTGCAAGATTTGAGTTACGACAACAAATCCTTATATTTGATAAAGAAATCTTGGAGATTGTTGAAGCTTTTTGGATCCAATGTGAGAAATTCCACCTAGAGAATATGTCCCCTCATCTCATCTTGTTTTCCAAAAATACCTTCCATGGTGGTCAAGGATTCATTGGGGGTTTTACAAGAGGATATGTGAAAATGAGACTGCAAATTGTTCTGAATGCTTCATCCATTCGATNNGGATTTTTCTATGGCTGATGTTGGTTCTTCCTCTGTGATCATGGTTAAACTGTATAATCCTCTACTTCGAAGGTGCATTATCATCTTCTCCTTCCATGCAAAGAAGTTTCAAGGTGTAAGAATGAATTCTTTTGGAAATTCCATTTTTTCACTGTCTTCAATCTTCAGTGCCTGGAAAAATAATTTGGTGTGTCTTTTCCTTAGCAGTTCATCGGATCTGATACCATGTAAATGTGTTGAACCTGCACATAATATATCTATATGGGAATTGACATACATAGTTGTAGAGAAAATAGAAGAAAAGAAAAACAAGAGAGAAAGAATGAAATAATTCTCGTTAACCAATTGAATGAATAATAATTTACACATGATATACTATGTATAACTCAACCAATTCACACTGGAGGAGAATCCAATGCACCATAGTGGTGGTATAGAGTGATATGGACACACACCAACAGTTATGGGAGTAAACTGCCACCTAGTCTAGTCTCTCGGGCAATTACGGGAGTGAACTGCCACCTATATGAGTTAACTAGTCTTTCAGTCTTTAGTTAATTGGCTGCAACAGAGTGAAGTGAGGAGGATATCAGGGAATCATGATTAATGTGTTAGTCTAGTGATGATACCAAGGACAATGCACATTATCTGGTGATGATCCCAACGTTGCATGGTGATAATCCCAATGTAGCATATAGACTCCACTCAAATGATCAAACTAAAGTGAAAACTGAAGAGAATATTCTCCCTGAGGAATATTCTCCCCTAAACTTTAGGAGACTAGATAATGACTAATAAACATAGGAAAAAACTTAGGAAAAATAAATCCTAGCTATGTGTGAAGTAACTCCAACACAATGTTGTCCCATGGAAATTATTTAATTTTTACCCAAAAGAAAAATTTGATCCAAACAACTTCTTTGGTCATGTAGGAGGCTCTTGCAAGGTGTTGCAACCTTCTACTTTGATACCATAATGTAACGTCCCCCATATTAATCGATCAACACTACAACATAAAATACACATGGAATAATTTTTTTTCTAATTCATTTGTTGTAGCTTACCAACTACAATTTATTCACATTTTAAACCAGATTCTTATACCCAAAATTAAATGCATCTACAAAAATTCTAAATAATCATGAATGCATATAATAAACTCATTCACAATAGCAATTAAACCATTCACATACATATAGTTAAACACAACAATTAAACTCATGAAATAACTATGAAATAGATAAACACTTATCTTTTAAAACACTTGTGCAACCAGCTACTTGGGAAGGATGTTCCATTGCTCTCATTCCATCAAAAATTCCATTCATTTATCAGGGTCTCTCTGCTAGGAAACCAAGGGAAATCACTACTAGGATATATACCATAAACTAACAACAAACACTGGCTATTACAGTACAACTCACGCAGGAGTTCACTCTTCAGGCTTGAAAACCTAACTCTTCAATTTCCAGGAAAATTGACTGCTCACTCTACCCAATGTTGATTCATTAGCCCCATGCTTTCAATACTATGGGATGTGACTGTCACATCCACCCTCTTACATGAGTTTAATGACTGGGATCTCATACACTCAAACACAAAATTATAAGTTATCCCCAATGATAGTAAAATTTAGGAAAATGGGCTGAAGTAATACCCATAATTAATTCCCCACTTGGACCCCTCTTAGGAACTCTCTTCTCTTGTGTAAACTCAACCCCCATCTCTACCCATGTCCCCAAAAACTATTATCTCATTATATTTATTAAAATCAGAAAATTCATTTCGCATATTACATCGCTTGGTTGTATCCATATTCATATCTACATTATGAATTAATTAAACTGGGGATTATAGTGGGGATGTTACAAACAATTAAACTTGAAATTTTTAC
>CBVK0100502330.1:667-10729 GCA_900067695.1 Picea abies | reverse complement strand
TTGTCATAAATATTCTTCAGAGAAGTGTTGATCCTTTGATAATATTTCTAGATAATATCCATGACTTTATGTAGATCTAATTGTACAACTCCCAACCTTTCATTTATCTCAGATGCTTGCATTTTGAATGCAACATGGTCTATTTTTGTGTTTTCTCATACAACTATTTGGGTCTACAACTTCTCAATTAAACTATTTTGCTGAGAAAGAATTGAGTTACTTAACTGCAGATTTTGGACACCCACCTCAAGCTTCTCCTGTAGCTACTTCATTTCTTGTTGATAGCCCAATCTGATTTGTTCGGTGTCAAAATTCATCCTACTTCGGAAGGTTATTTCTATGCATTGCATCTCATTTTTCAATTTCTCAACCTGAATAGTTTTTTGTTGCAGCTACTTAGTAAGATTATACACTCACAATTGATTGGCAGTGGCGAAGGATCCTAATGAATCTGAAACTCCTTTGCCAAATTCAGGATCGGTTTGTCCTTGTCCATCATACACTATTATGTGTCGTCTAGTGACCACTCCTTTTTTCTTCTGAGATTCTCTTCTTATGATGGATTTTCTTTTCTTGTTGAAGAAGAAACTTGAAGCAGGCATCTCTTAAGGAAAAATAGGTGTGAGTTCGTCTATATGAATAGCCTCCAAACTGGGAGTTTTGAATGTTGTGGCTATGGGAGTTAGTGAGGGAATATGAGAAATAAGTGCAGTGAAATTCTCTAGACTTGTGACACTTGGAACAACATAATTAATAGTTGATGGTGAAAAAGGGAAAGCATGTACTTGCTTCATAAAGGCCTCAAAATATGCTAACATCTCCTAATCCTTTTTACCTAGCTTTGGTGTATTTATATTTTTAATTAACTCCTCTCAATTCTTTGCCACTTCTTCAACTTTGTATGCAGTCAACCTACCTTGTTGGGGCTCTGTGGATGCTATTTCATGTGATGACAAGGAAATATTAGATTCTCCTTGTAAAATCTTTGGAAGGTTGGTCCTTCTGTGTTTTTGAAAACTAAGAAAACTAAAATCTTTGGAAGGTTGGTCCTTCTGTGTTTTTGAAAACTAAGAAAACCAGAATGCTAATCTGGCAATAGACTTTGAACTCTGTTTTGAACTTCCTCATAAGCTTTGACTCCTTTGAAAACATCATCATAAGGGAATCTTCATGAATGTACCTCCTCATATTGAAATGATCTAGATGATTCTCAACCAGCTTATGAGGATCATGTCTTTTGAATTCACTATCAACCAATTTGATGTCCTCCAAAGTTGTTGCTTCAACCTTCATATGCCTGAAATCAAGTAATGTGAACATACCAACCTATATAGGAAAGGTAGGCCATACTTTATTTTGTGCTTCTCTCAATTCCTAATACCTCCTGCCACTGTTTGATATTCCACTTCTCTGCAGACCAATCTATTAGGGCATAATTTTGGAATGGAGTGAGGAGAAATAGAACAACCAAAATATCTAATGTGAGAGAAATTATCTTCAATGTACCAATATGAAATTGCACCCAAATTTCCTATAATAGGTTCTGACATTCTGGGAGAAGGGTGTCCGTAAATGGCCACATGAATGGGTATCACTACATTGTGATAGATTTCATAGAAGAAATCTTTACAATTTTCCTCCCATAACTTTGAATGATAAAAATGTATGGATTCAGAACAAGCTAGGGTCCAGCTCCAGTTCATGAGGGGAAATGGAGTCATAAAGAAGATTGTGTCCATGATGTACATTGACATGTAAAAAGGAGCAATTTTCCCCCTAGACTTCAAATATTGGTACTCGATGACCTCCTTAGATACATTATCTGACAACATTTTTTCCCTGTTGAAAGTATATCCTCCAAAAACTTCATGTATTATAGATACCTATTCCACTATGAAATGTGCAGGATTTTTTCTCCCAAATAATTGACAGAGCATCATGGAAATATATAAAAAGTGGGAATCTAAATACGTTGTGGAATATATGCCATGAGCATCAGTCATGAACTTGGTTGGATTTCCTCACCATGTTTTAATTATATCATGACCAGTTCTACCACATCCAGTGCATTCCTTTCGTTCGAAATATGAAAGAAAAGATGAATTATAAGTGTATTTCATTTTAGAGGATAGTATATACATTACTCGTAGGTATTTTGGTCGAAAAGAGCCAACATGAGTCTTCTGGTGATTAGAGAAACTTCGAGTTGGGATATCTACATGATCCAGGGTCCAACTTATCATGTCGTTGTAAGGCATAATCTTTGGTCAAGCAGGGATTCTGTGTGATTCTGAATGAGACACCAGTCTGAGCTTAGCCGACAATGTTTCGTCATCTTCTTCAGCAGAATCATCATGGCAGAGAATAATTTCACGCTCCAGATTGTCATACACCTTCTTCCAAGACTTGATAGTGTCTGTAATTCGAGAAGTAGTTTCTAAAAGAATATCCATGTTAGGGTTGGAGTCATCATTTGACGATTCCTGCTTCTTCCCTACTTTGTGTGGAGACATAATTATTAGAAAATGAAATTAACCTTCCTGTGATAAGAAAAAATTATAATCTTTCAATCACTGAAAATATCTTATTGCAAATGACAGAATGATTTGAAGCTCGAAATGATTTTATTCATGAAAATAATAAAGTCTAACAATCTTCGAATTGATCTATTGACAAAACATTTATTCAAGAAATTAATGGAATTTATTACTTGGTGTCGTGATATTTATTTGAATCTTTAAAACTTTAACCGGCTATAAATGTAATTAATCTTTGGTGGTTCGATATTCAGAGGTTTTGAAAGTAGAACAACGAAAATCTTTCGAAGGTCGAATTCCCGGAGAAGCTAATCGCTAATTAATAATTTATGTTTTAATTAATTGTATTTTGAAATATTTTTAGCCTTAAGTACCTCAGGACTTTGACATTCGATAGTTTTGTATGTAGGATAATAGTGATCCTCTGAAGGCCGAATGTGCGAAGTGATTAACTAAAGTAAATCACGGTTAATTAAACTTATTTTGATGTTTTATTTGCTTTTTTAAACATTTTTTAATTCATTATGATAACAAGTGCTTCGACATTTATTTTTTAAACATTTTTTAATTCATTATGATAACAAGTGCTTCGACATTTAGATACTTTGGTGGTTTTGAACTCACTCTTTTATTTTCCTCCTGAAGGACAATTTCTCAGAGTGACGTGGCAGTGATGACGTAATCTTTAATGCATGTCAAGAAAATATGTGTGACACGTGTCATCTAAAAATAGGCAAATGATTTGATATAAATGTTAAAAGTACATGCCATGTGTCAACCCACGATAGATTTTTATGACAGGTGTCCAGTGACTCATCCATAGCTCTTTTTTAACATTTTTTTGCGGAAAAACAACTTCAGGACTTCGAAGCTTTGCGACTTTGGGGTTTTCGTTCGAATGATGATAGAAATTTTCTCAAAGTGTAAAGTCCTGAAGTAACCATTGGAACCTTGCTCTTAACAATCACACAGCTTTATGAATTCGAGAACATGAGAACCACTTGATCATATTAGCCGAATTTTTTTATGGATGATATTGTAAGCGCATGTTGATAAATAACGAATATAGATTTATTCAAAATTGAAAGTAATTTTCCTAAATCTTTTGGTGATTTTTATTTTTTAAGGTAAAAACAAAACGATTACAAACTTCAAAAAGTTTAAAATTTTAAGGCGTTCTAACACTATCTATGATGGAGTGCATTAATTCCCTATAGGTCTAACTTCCCACCCAGATCCTACAGTGTTGCATGTGTATGGTACGATTGGAGGTCATAGTCTTTCACTGTAGTGTAGTCACCATACAATGAACCACGGCCCCATCTGACCACATGGATATTAATTTATTTAGTTACATGTGTATGGTGTGTTTCTCATCATGACTCCATCCATACATTGACTTTCATACAAATATGCATGTCTCTCTTACTAATATTTTTATTTTTCATGTGTTCCTCTTGGGATTATGAGCTACAACATGTTTGGACTGGAGAGAGTTTCTTTATTCTAATATTTTATTTTATTATAAATCTTGAATTACCTTGATTTATTCGATCAATTTACCTTTGTGGAGACTTATTCCTAAACCTCCTGAATACTTTAGGTTTGAATGCTTACCCCTGCTATTAATGCAATAAATCTTCCCTATTTCTCAAATTCTCCATTGTGACAGATCCAATTTTTTACTCACCTCTAGTAGTTTGTGCCTCATGCTCTTTATATGCAGATATGGTAAGTCAAAGAATCTTATTTCTTTCCACATTTTATTAATTGACCAGTGATAGAGCGGATATCAATTTTTCAAGGATTCATTTTGTTTGTTTAATTTGATGATAGGGGAAACTGGTAGGGGATTCTATAGAGTGGTGTCCTAAGTTATCCTTTGTTTTAGATCAAATTTAATTCCTGTGCTTAGGTGTGAGCCTCGTTTCCCAGGGACTCAAACTTGGGAGTGCTTGTTGGTGGTCTCTTGACCTCTACAACTTGTACCAGCATCATAATTTTTAAATCACTCTTCTACATTTGATGATTACATGACCTCCTATAAATTGCCAGGACTAAGATCCTCATCTCTATTGTGATAGTTATAATTTTTGTCTTCGACATATCTTTGTCGGAAGCAGGGTTGGAATTCAATGGGAAAATTTCTTGTGTATTTTACATTTAAATTTTTGGCATCGCCGTCTCCTGGAACATGCATCTAAATAGAAACAATGTATTTATGACGAGTTACAAATTGTACAGAACGCCATTAATTTTACAGTCTGGTTATGCGTTGGCAGGTAGGGGTGGTAGCCTATGGGTAATGCACAGAGATACCCACTGTTATGTAGATGGTGGTGCAATTCCCTAAGATAAATGATATGAGAGGTTTATAAATAGACAACCCTCCTTGTCAAAATTTCGAGGTGGTCATCTTTTCTGTACTAAATGATTTGATGATATTTTACAAAGAAAAAAAGAGAAAGAGAAGAGAGATATGGAGACAGGGACAAGGTTTAAACAGAGGAAATGTAGATTCAATACCATGTGTTGACAACCCTCCTTGTCAAAATTTCGAGGTGGTCATCTTTTCTGTACTAAATGATTTGATGATATTTTACAAAGAAAAAAAGAGAAAGAGAAGAGAGATATGGAGACAGGGACAAGGTTTAAACAGAGGAAATGTAGATTCAATACCATGTGTTTTTTCTGTGATAGCATCTCGAGAAAGAAATTGAGTTATCATACCACTGCACTTGAATTTAGAAATGAGTCGGAAAATATCTATTCTTTCTTTGTGTCATAATTAAATCTCTCTCTCCCCTGATTATTTTCATGGATAAGTATGGGTGACAAGATGAGAGTTCATATTCATAATATGAATCAGCAAAATAGTAATAATAGATGACACATTAAATAATTGTTAGGGATTTTGATTTAATCTATGTGTATATAATCATGGTAGAAGAATGTCTTCTTATTACTAAAATGGACATCTATTTTATTAGCTTATGTGAGAATGTCTTCTTATTACTAAAATGGACATCTATTTTATTAGCTTATGTGAAATCAAACTTGAAATATATGAAAACTATGTGGCTAGAATACATACAAAACTATTTCTACAATTTCATAAATATAATCTCTCATTTGTATAATCAAAGCCTATGCCCACACATAGAAATACTAAAATGTCTTCTATGTGGCTAGAATGTCTTCTTATTACTAAAATGGACATCTATTTTATTAGCTTATGTGAAATGAAACTTGAAATATATGAAAACTATGTGGCTAGAATACATACAAAACTATTTCTACAATTTCATAAATATAATCTCTCATTTGTATAATCAAATCCTATGCCCACACATAGAAATACATAACTAAATTAATTCTTCATATTTTGAATCCAATTGAGAGGCTAAATAAATGAATGAAATCACAATTGTTGATCCAGAATTGAACCCTGAACATGGCATTATTTAATCAACTCGAAACTTCCTCCAAAATCTTGTAACTATGGACTTTTCCTCTAACAAGACTTGGGGTGGAGGCCTTGCTACTGGGAATTTGTACCTGCTGCTTCTTATTGCCAAAATCTTCATTTCAACTCATCATCGCACCCTTTCTTGCACATCGCTCCTACCCCCCTATTTATGAATTCTTTCATATCCAATTAATTTCGACTGGGATTTGCCTTAGGTCAAAAGATTATAGTATTGAATAGTTGCAACAATATTTCAAGTAGTACTTGACCTTTCTACATCTGCATATTTTTTCTTTTTAATGGCGTTTTGATCATGGCTGGGGAAAATCCTTTCATAAGACTTTTCGCATCTATATAGTTGTAAAGTATTTTGAAATACTTTAACTCTTTAGATGCATTTCAATTTAATTCACGATTTCTCAAACACTAATAGCATGTCTGATACGAATCTATTTTGGGATACAGACAGTTGCAATATCTGTCAAACCATGAATACATCATATGATCACATCACATCAATTCCTATTGATATGGAAAAAGGAAAAATGAGAATCATATTAATATAAATACAATAAACCATGAGACTTCGGATTTACATACTTGTGCTAAAACCTATAAAGGCATGTTCTTCTTTCAAATATCTCATCTAAGAATCATGTGTTGCCACCCATGCAACATTCCTTTAACCTCCTTTCCATTATTTCTTGCAATCAAGGAGATGAAGCCCAGATTCATCCAAATTTTCCTAGACTTTGAGCCTTGTGAGATATCAATATGCCATGAGACAACCTACATGAAATTTTTATATCGATATTGTTTGAAATTCGATGTCTACTTAGTAGCATGAAATTACATGTCTACGCTCATACATTTATAGGCCTGAGGCCTTTTCTTCCTTAAATTTTGTGCAGAGATGATAATTCTTCAAATTTTCAGCAGAGATGATAATTCTTCAGGTTGGACTATCTCTCAAAATAATATACTTCCATATCCGCAAGACTATCTCTCAAAATAATATACTTCCATATCCATAAGACTATCACTAGCATAAAATCCAATGTCTATTCCATTTTAGAGGCCTTTTCTTCTTGAACCTCAAAAACAACTGAAAAATTCTTTAGTTAAAGATGTCAGTTTGAACTTACTGCAATGTCCCTCTTTTTTTTTTTTTATGTTATCTTTATTTTAATACTCATGAGGGGCCTTTCTCTTTAATTGATCTTTGAACACCATTGGAAATTTTCTTGTTGGAGGCAATATAAGCAAAGGTAGGAAATTAAGTTTGGGAGTTGAATTTAGTGGTTGCTCTTTTCTTGTCTATTGATGTGCGCTTATTTATTTGATTTTTTATATGATTGAATTTTCTTGTTCTTTGAGTTCAGCAAAAAATTGGCCAGGTGGAAAATTGTTCTATTAAATGCAATGAAAATAAATTGTGTATAATCTTGTTTTGTTAGTTAGCTTAAGGGAATGGAAATTACTGTAAAAAATTATCTTCAAGTCGTTTATGGACTCTTTGGTATAAAAGTTGTGTAGAAGTACAAGAGGTAACTTATAATTATGAGTGTAGGGAGGAGGCCTTTGATGCTCCCTAAGTCCCTAGAAATAGGTACATTCTTGCAAAAATGGGGTTACGAACTAAAAACTTACCATAAATTTCAGTATTGAAGAGTCAATTTCTTATCAAAACTTCATTGTTGAAGGGTACTCGACTTTTAGACATAACGTTATTTGAAGGGTAATATATAGACCCAAAAATTTTAAAAAAAATGTTTGACAAGTAAAAATGAAATCAAATTCCAACCCTTGTTGGAAGGTAAGAAATACTTTAATACCCCTACAGTTCTAGTACGTATCTTACATGTACAATACACACATTAATTCCCTTAGGGTTTCCTTCCATCTAATGGATTTTTAGGAATACTTAAAGAAATATTCTATAATATTGACATATATCATCCCAACAATAGTCTTGATCATTTATTACAGATATAGTTAACAATTGGTTACACACAAGCCACAAATCATAATTGAAAAAGAAAACAAATAAAATGACATAAAATAGTGGGAAGATGGCAGTTTTGGCATTCCATGGCTTGTATTGAGAAATTTTGAATTTAGAAACACATAGGAGACATACCTAAAATGAGTACTTACGTAGTTGTCATTGTTCCATCATGTGTAGACTCGAGTCTTAACTCAAGGTGACATAAGCAATGATTGTATCTTAAACCTCTCTCTCTGTGAAAGGTTCTAGAAGCAAATTTGTCGTACTCCTTCATAGTTGAAGCAATTATTCAAGATGTCATGATATGACGCCTATAGTTATCATGATCTAGCACCTATATCACTAACCCTCCAGGTCATGAACATTGTTAGGTTAGGTAATGCTACAAGAGGGATCCTCTACCTTCACCTCTAAATTATAAAAAAATGTTTCAGTTTTAAGCGATAATTATTATAACACAATTTATTAACAATAATAAGGGAAAAAATATTAACAAGGTACTTTCTTCCAACCTATAAACATAATTACTTTAATTTTTTTGGTTCAAAATGAAAAAAACAATGTGTGAACTATAATTTATGGGTAAATACCCATGGAAAAACCATGGAGGAAAAACCAGTGTTGAGAATGATTTTATTATGCTAAAATCAGGGCTCCTATAATAGGGATAGTGGCCCATTGAGAGAAATGCAATTAGAGACTAACCTCGCAAGTTTTGACTTGCTATACAACCAATTGTGGAACACTTTTCTAAGCATCTGTGATTGTCTCTTTAGTGACCCACGGATATCCACGACTTTCCCCACTACGACCAACAGATGTCCATTATTGTGTCAACTGTGACCCATGGATGTGTATGGAAAACCTGTAAGGAAAACTATGTACGCTCCAAAACTCTATGGTGGCTTCCTTCTGCTAAAACCCACCTGCATATGCCTCTTTTCTCTCTTCTCCTTGACCTGTATGATCTCTATATCAAGGTCCTTATTCATCTATCCAATATATTGAACCACATACCTTCATGATTCAATACTCTATGTCAACTGCCCAAAGACCTTTCAAGTGTATTTCTCCTTCACCCTAGCCTTTCTTTTATAATCATGAGTTATAATCTATTTCTAATCTCAAAAGTGATCTATGTTTGAGATTACTTCTCACACTCAATTTTAGATTTATATTACATGTTGCATGCTAAGTACTTTTAACATGTCTCATAAATAACTCAATTAACTAATTAGACGATTAATTAATAAAATCAATTTACTTAAATAATTCATTTAACTAAACTAAATCCAAGAGTAGAAGGCTTTGGATGATTTCCACATGTCTAGACACATAGACCTAGTAGAAGGCTTTGGATGATTTCCACATGTCTAGACACATAGACCTATGCATAAATACTTGTTTGATACTACCACCAACATCAAAACTCCCTCTTAGAGAGGAAGGTATTATACACCACTACAAGTATGTTTGAATAATACAAACTTCCCTTTCTCCAAGGGATTTGTCAGAATATATGCAACCTTCTCATATGTGGAAATATACTGAAGCTTCATTCCTCCTTTCTAGATCTTATCCTGAATGAAGTGATATCTAATATCAATATTCTTGGATGTGTCATGGAATATTGGATTCTCAGAGAGTTTTATACAACTTTGATTATCAGAGTATATCACTGTAAGCTCCAACTCATTATCAAATAAACCTGTAAGAAATTTGTGAATTCAAATGGCTTCACAAATAGCCTTACTCCCTTCCATATACTCTGCCTTTGTTGAACTAAGTGAAATAGAAGTCTACTTCCTGTTGAACCAAGTAATCATTTTTTATCCCAAGTTCAAGCAACACCCCGAGGTACTATTTATCTCTTTTTCACTGCCTTCCCAATCTGAGTCTATATATCCCTACAACTCCACTCATTCTCCTCCAAGATATCTCAATCCATACTTCATTGTACCTCTCAAGTACTTGAACATGTGATTTTTTGCAATCCAATGCACATGCCACGACTTTACCATGAACTGACTCAAGGTGTTCACAGAAAA
>CBVK0100502329.1:206-10730 GCA_900067695.1 Picea abies | reverse complement strand
TATTATCAGCATACCCTCCTCTTTGCTCAATATGTTGTCCTCTATGTTCAACGTATTGTCCTCGCTGTAAGCTTCCACCTCCCTCAGTTCGAGTCTGAGGTTTCTTCCAATTTTCCTTGGTCTTTTGGTTTCTGTCCTGGACAACGGATTTGCCTCTGGGTTGACTTCTGCCTCGGCCTCTTTGACTTTGCTTTCGGCTCAGCTTCTCTTCTACTTTCAAAGCCATCTGATAAGCATCTTCCATTGTTTGGATGGTCAACATACTCATTTCATCTTGAATCTCATATCTCAGGCCATTCATATACCTAGCTACCTTTTCATCATTGCTTTCACGATGACCTGCTTTGATATTCAACCTGTAAAATTCCTCAGTATATTCCTTTACTGACATCAGCTTCTGTCTCAGGTTCTGTATTATCCTGAACAGAGTAATCTGGTAATCCCTGGGGATGAATTTTTCCTTCATCTTTGCAATCATCCTATCCCAGCTCTTAATTTTCTGCTTGCCTTGGCAACGCCTATCCGCTTGTAGTTCATCCCACCACAATGTTGCATGTCCTTTTAATCTCGTGACGGCATGCTTGACCTTCTTGTCTTCTTCGACATCTTCGTAGTCAAAATATGTGTCTAGAGCTCTAATCCAGTCTAGAAGCTCTTTTGCATCCAGATTTCCCTCATAAACTGGAATGCCCATCTTCGCCTTTGCACCCATTCTTGCAACAGCTTTAAGTAAACGCTCATTTGCTGCATCCTCTGCCATGATTTCTTCTTCTCCACGTCCAGCGTCATCTTCATTTTTCATACTCACTGATATCTCCTACATCAGCTATGTGTTTTTGTCTTATCTCCACGTCCACAAGTCTGGCGCGTATGTTATGTAGATCTCTTTCTACTTCTGGGTTCTGCACCTATCTACCCCTTCCTTTGGACGTCTCCCTTTCCTCCTCTGGATCGGGTGATTGTCTATCTCTCCTTCTCAGCGAAATGGTGAATCTTCTATCTTCCTGCTACAGAAAGAAAAGAAGATTTTCTAAGCTCTGATACCACTTGACGGCGTCCACTCGAGCACCTACCTCAGCAGGTCCCACGCCTGACCTCTCGGTCTTAAGGATCGTTCAAATTCCTTCCTCGAGCCAGAATGGCTCTTTCGATTCCCACTGGAATCTCCTTCAAATTCGACCCATAGGTATTTTTCAGCACCTTTCAACCTTTAGGTCGGTCATTGTTTCGTTTACGACAGAAAGCCACAATCGAGTTTCGGGGGTTTCAAATCCCCGATGTCACCACCCTTTAGGGTCCTGATTTCCCGATCGTCGATACCCTGACGCGCTCCCTTGTTGCCTTAACCTCTGGGCTATGCATTTATTCTGTGCGACCTCCTCTCATATGACCGCAGTCATACTCCCTATCAGGATTCGGGGTTTCGAGTGTTGAAATATAGTAAATCTCTTACCCACGGAATTCCCGATGTTCCGACTCACGATTTCCCTATATGATGTCACCAGGATGCCCTTCCACCATAACCACAATCAACGATGGTGATCAGTCGCTAAGATCAACGGCTCCCAATCTCCCTCGGGGTTTCACGACTTCAAATGTCGAAGTGCTTTGGCCTTCGATTCCCCGATCTCGCGAATGTCGATTTTCCAATTTGACTCCCCTTTCGGGACCTTTCCCGAAAGTTGATATCGATGCCACACGTCCTTAAATATGGACGGTCCTAATGTGCCTCGATGTTTTTACCCTGGAAATCCCCAATTTCCCTATTATGACAAGACGACGTCAGCTGGGCCCCGCACGTAACTTATTTTCTCATTGGGATTTCGCACTTCGCGATTCCGAAATGCAAGAGTTCCTTGTCCTCAGGACCTATGAAACACTGATCCCTGACTCTCTGGTGATTTCTTACATGCATCCCAAGTGATGGACGGTTCAGATCAACCCTCGGGTTTCACCACTTTACAAAATAAAAAACACTTACCTACGCAATCTCTGGTGTCCAGATCTCCGATGTTGGATGATCACGACACATGTCCTCCCTGGGATCCTACGACTGTGATCCTTTCACTGTTTCGGGTTTCCACAGGTCTCGGACTCTTGACTTCTGAATCTCCGAAATGCCGATGGACTCTTGATCCCTGCCACCTGTCCCAATAGATGGATGGCTCTGAACTCGTTGGGATTTTCACGATAGATTTCCCGACCTCTAGTCCACGGGACTTCCAATTTCCCAAACCCCGACGTCTCGATATCTCGATGCTTCTCGAGGTTCTTACTCTTCTCACAAGAGTTTAAACCCTGTGCAACTCCTGTCAGATCCGATGGCTAACGGGTAACTGGTCAACGATCCAACGACTCACGACTCCTAGAACTTGAACTTCAAACGTAGTCGTAACCTCCCCGCTTCTTTGGCAGATCCAACGGCTAGTGGGATTTTGCAAATCCTCTCCACAAGATCCTGACTATTGATCTCTTCCCTTTGATGATTCCACGAAATGGACCCAATATTCTTCTGTGAAAACCTTGTCCGCCTGCGGTGCAACGCCTGTTTTAAACACTGCACGGCACAAACTTCTGGTGCTACTCTTTGACGAGCTGAAATCCTTATCCCTCCTGAGCTTCCACACAACTTTGAGTCTTCAAGAAGACTCTTGCGTGCAATCCTTGCGGCAGTTCTCAAACACTTCCTAGTGTTGAGTTCTTTCGACTCTGCACACACCTGCAGCAGCAGTCCTTGAATTCTTCACTCGGATTCATAATTCTGAGTCTCTCCTTGGCATGTGCACTCCTTGCAAGGCTCCTGTACCTAGATTCCCTCTGAGGAAATGAGAACAACCGCTACCTCTCCTAAGATTTCAGAGACAACCCTCTGAACTCCTTGTCAACACATTCCCTACGGACAATTCAACTACACTCCTTGCAGGAATCTTGCTCAGACAGAGAAACAATTGAAACTCATTCCTTCTTCCTTCCAGACTTCAAACTCAGCCCATGAAATCACATACACAGCATATAAAAGCAAATGTATACCAGAAAGAAAACATTTATGATCATATCATTCAACATCAATACATAGAGAATAAACACAAAACCATGAATTTGAATCAATCTCTTTCTATTAATCCAAATATCAGTACATGGGTGTTTCTACATAGCTCTCTGCTTCTCTTCTATGCTCCAATGCTTCTAACAATGTTACAACACACAATGAGGGTGTCTATATCCGTTTTCCCTCCACTCCTTCTAAAACTGTCTAATCTAATATTCAATTCTACCTACTTACATAAATGCCTTCTACCTACTATGGACGAGAGCGGATCGCTCAAGTTCCTATACAATGCATAAGTACGCCTCTCCTTAACTATCACAATTAAGGTTGGTGCATTATCTCTGAGACAATTTCAAAATTTGTGTTGGGCTTGTCCAGCTGTCCTTCACTTCCACGCTGGCTTGCTTGATGTGGGCGATTCTCCTACATCAGGTGGTTTGGTTCCACACTGCTTCGGCCCCCGCAATCCACCACCAACTTCCACATACCTATTTCACTATACCATGGTTTCGATTGCGGGACCGCTCTAGAATTTTAATGTTCGGGCATGTTCTGTCCCCGCAATGCAGTGTGGCCATCGATCTGATGCAAATCCGTGATCTGGGAAACCGTGCTATTTTAGCCCCCCACTAAAATTTATCCGTCTTCCAACTCCATAATCCTTAAAAACCATGCTTAGAGATGGAGCCAATTTTGGAGCTTGAGAGCTTTGAATGTCGAGAAAGAATACCTCTTAAAGGATGATCTCCCCAATCTGACGTGGTGACCTGACACTGTATGATGTCACAACTAGTGATGGATGAGCATCATGTGTTAAGTTGAAAAACACCCGTGGAGTGGTAGGGCCCAAAGCGATGTGTCATCCTGAAGTTACTTCGAGACTTTGGGCGTTCCAGTGATACTTCTACAAATATCAACGGTTCTTGTTGATTTGAGATCAATGATCCACAATTACTTCGGGAGTTCGAGCTTCAGGAGTTTTGAATGCATATCTCTTAAAATCCTCTAGAGCATTGTATCTTCGAAGTGAGAGATCTGCCTCCACGTGTCCTCAGCCCTCAATGGCTCAGATTTACTTTGGTACTTTCTGCCTTTGGGAGTCCTTTACTCACTCAGCTAATTATTTATTCCTCTCAGAGTGCGCGATCATCGGACACGTGTCCCTTTCTTGAAGATCAATGACCATGAGTGATTGCAGGCTCACCACTTGCACAAAATTTATTTTCCTCCCTGATCCCCGCAATGCGAAGATGCTTGTTCGTAGAGGGATCGATATGAATCGTTGGTCTGATGATCTAGAAATATCAACAACCTTGAACGATTGCAGGTTCACAACTTGGAGAAACTTTAATTTTCTTTCTGATCCTCGCAATGCCTCCCCACCGTCGATCTCTCTCCAATGAGATCTAACGGTTGTGACTTATTCTTTTCTCTACCTAATGACTGATCTGAACTATACATCGGATCTCCGCTGCTAAAAATTGAGCATGTTTGCCTGCTTTTATTTCAAGCTCAAAATGGATGGCTTTGAACACTGCATTCCGCTCATGGTTTTTCCCTGTCTAAACAAAGGACTTGGTCAGCCTTCAAAAACTACATATGACCCATGACAACTTCATGTGATAACATTTGCTCCATAGGGGATGGCATGCTCCCTGTGAGTTGTCAAGAACAAGCAGTTTCATTTTCTTATCCTAGGGCTATGGGGTCACTTATTTAAATAGAAATAAAAATAAAATGTGATATTTACAATGAATGGAAATACAATCATGGCTTAAGAAAAATATTTTTTTAGGAAGTGCCCATTGACAGGGCCACCAAAAACTTTAGAATCCTCCAAGTTCTACAATTTATAAGTTTTATTTGAAAATACCTCAGAAATCTTGAATGAACCAATCCAAAAGGCTTCGAATTTACCATGTTTTCCTTTTTCTTGATTGGGTACATCCCACTTGAGCACTAAATCTCCCTGCTGGAAATATGATTTGCTTACCTTCTTGTCAAAATCCTAATTGATCTTCTATTGATGGTCCTGTGCTTTACCAAGTAGCTGCTCCCTAGTCTGTGTTACTTCTACCAGTTGTTGTATCCTCCTAACCATATCATCAAGTTCTCCTTAGTAGTCCTGGAGGAATTTTTCATGGGCAGGGAAAGTTGAGTAGGAAAGATAGCCTCAACCCCATATACAATTTCAAAAGGAGAAACACCAAGTGACCTCTTTATTGTAACTCTATCAACCCATAAGGAAAATTTTATCTTTTAGTCCCATGCTTTCTTATTTTATTCTAACAATTTCTTGATGATCTTATGAGGCTCTTCTTAGAGGACTCTGCAAAACTATTTACTTGGGGGTAGTAAAGAGTAGAATGGACTAATGTAATCCCATATTGTTCACGGAACTTGATCAATGGTTCATCTTTGAAGGAAGCGACATTGTCAGTAACAATCTTGCTTGGACAACCAAATATTGGCATGATATCCTCAAGAAAACTAATGATTACCTTGTGGGAGGCATTCCTTGTAGGAATGGCTTCTATCCACTTGGTAAAGTAATCGGTAGAAATAAAAATCCACCTATGTTGACCACTTGAAGCTGGATGGATTTCCCCAATGAATTCAAGAACCCACTTTTGAAAAGGTCTAGAAGCCACCACATGCTTCAAAGGAAAATATTTGAGTTGTTGCTTTCCAGAAAATTTTTGGCATTTGACACAAGCTCTAATCTTTGCACAAATATCAGTAAAAAGGCTAGGCCAGAAATACCCAACTCTGAGGATCTTATAAGTTGTGGTTCTCCAAAAATAATGGCCCCCACATAAGTTGTCATGAAATTCAGTCATGGCCCTTTGAGTTTCATGTGGATCTGAACATCTCAAAAGAACTCCTAGAGGATCTTTCGAATACAAGATATGATCAATGAGAGAATATATGATTGCTTTAAGCTTCAAATATCTTACCTTGTTCTTGTCCAAACCATCTGGAGGCAACAACTTCTGCAGAAAATATATGATGTCTTTATACCAAGTGCATTCTGCCAAATTTGGGCTGGCATGAGAGCTTTTATCAACAAACTCAACTTATTGATTTTCTAAGTTTATATTCATGAAATTAACCCCTAAATATTTGTAATTCGATTCAGCCAACAACCTGGCTAAACCTTGGCCTTTCACTAGTTAGTGGGCTTTCAAGGTCAAATTCCAGAATTTTAGCAATCCATTTTCTCCTTTTCCCATCTAGGTAAGGCTGGTTGAGTATCTCTTTCATTGAGGCCGAAGGGAAACATGCAACAATCTTTGAGTGTAGAACATATACTCTAAAATCTTTGAGGGCTTTGACCAAATCATAAGCCTATTTTTCCATGATATCATATCTCATTTATGCATCCCTCAATGCTCTGCTGAAAAAGGAAATAGGATGCTCTAACCCCTCTATATTTTTCTGTAGAAAAACAACAACCAATGTGTCAAATGAGGCAAAGGAAAATATCAAAAACTCCTTGGAATAGTCATGGATGATGAGCACAGGTGCTTTAGTTAAGGCCTTTTTTATCTTATCAAAAGATTCTCTAGCCTCAGTAGTCCATTTCATCTCATTCCCTTTCCTAAGCATGGTTGTAATGTACTTCACTAATTAATCAAAGTTAGAGATGAACCTTCTTAGAAAATTGATTTTCCCCAAGAAAGACTGAACTTCTTTCTTGGATCTAGGAAAATATAAGGTATGGATGGCCTCTACCCTGCTTAGATTAGTTCTTACCCCTTCTACTGATACAATGTGCCCCAATAACTTACCTTCCTTCATAGCAAACAAAGACTTCCTAGGATTGAGAGAGAGACCAAACTTTATGCACTTCAGAATACATTTTTCAAATGATGATAATGTTATTTATCAGATTTTGAGAACACTGTAATGTCATCTAGATAGATGACTACAAACTTGTCCTTCTCCCCAATGAAGGAAATGTCCATTTCTCACTGAAAGGTCACTCTTGCATACATCAAACCAAAGGGAATTTTAGCATACATGAATGTTCCCCAAGGATTAGTAAAGGTTGTCTTATCTCTATCTTCAGGCAAGACAGAGATTTGATTGTAGCCAGAAAATCCATCAATCATAGACATCCTAGATGAACCAATGACTCTCTGCAAAATGTGCTCCATCTTTGGCAAGGGGTAATTATCTTTCTTGGAGCTTCTGTTCAAATTCCTGAAATCAACACATAGTCTAATTTCCCCATTTTTCTTCCTTACAGGGGCCAATTTATCTAACCACTCAAAGTATCTCAAAGGAATGATGATTTTGGCATCCAACAACTTCTTCACTTCTTTTTCCATAATAGGCAGCATCATGGGATTTATCTGTTTGAATTTCTGCCTCAAAAGGCTTGGTCTCCTCTTTCAAAGTGATCTTATGTTCAATGAAGTATGTTTCATATGTTCTTAAATCTTCATATTTCCAGGAAAACACATCAGCAAACTCCTTTAAAAGATTAACATAATCATCCCTTTATTCCTTTGACAAGCTACTAGACAACTTAACATACTTAGGATCATCCACTGTACCTAAATTGCATTCAGTCACCTGAACATTTTTAGTTGGACCTTTAACCTTTACAACAACATCATTTATATCAAACAATCTCTCGAAGGGAACTAGTCCTTTTGGAATATGGTTACTGGGCAACTGAACAATATGATGGTCAACAATTTTATCTAGAAAAATATCAGTATGAGGGATTTTTTCAGTATCATGATCTTGATCAATATGTAAGGCAAAAAAACTCATCCACGGTCTCAAGAAATCTTTTTATCTCAATATCATCCTCAAAAACCTTCCAATGTTTGACATTGTTAGGTACAGAGGGTCTATACTTCACTTCCACATCATATTTGAGTTTAGGGGGAAAAAGAATTCTGAAATTACTTGCTAAAACAACCAAGGAATCTGCCATAGTGTTCTCCTCTCTTGGAACACATGAGATATTAAAAGCTAAGAAGAAACTATAAACAAGATCCCAAACTTAATTTATGTAAGTCCTTAACATGGGGTGTTTAGCTTGATACATATTTTTAACTTGATGAACAATTAATTCAGCATCTCCAAACACTGCTATCTCTTCAATTCTCATGTCTTTAGCAGCCCTCAAACCCAAAACAAGAGCCTCACATTCTCCCACATTGTTTGTAGTTTCAAATTCAAGATTGTAGGACAAATATTTGATCTCTTGGGTAGGAGAAATAGAGACTACCCCAGCACCAACACCCTCCTTAGAAGAGGCCCCATCAAAAAACATCTTCCAAACATAGGTATTAGGAGGATCTTCACAAAAGGTGATGGACTACTTTTTTATTTCAATAGGTGGTTGAGGAACATCAGTGAGCTGCAACATATTGGATCCTAAATCGGTATCAAGTGCAAAAATAGGATGGTTGGTAGGATTTGTTTCATCATTGATGATGTAGACTAACTGTGCCTCCCTATAAAGCCTTCTATGTTCTCCCCCAAACACAAGAATGGTGGCATACGAAAGGTCCATCTGCAAAGTTTCCCCTAGTCTTTTGATCCAAAATATTAACAAGAGCATCCAAAACTTAGGGTGGACATCAACCACCACAATATCCATGACCACACTTTTCATTGGAAATTGGAATAGGGTAACAACCAGGTCTTTTATAACCCCAAGAGACTTAACCTTCCCGGAATCAAATGAGTACAGGTCATGGTAGGTTTTTGTAACTTCCAACCCAAGCTTATCCATTACATTTTTAGGCATGAGGTTATGAGATTCCCCTAAGTCCATAAAGTAGTTGTGAAACACTTTATCGTGAATGTTTAATGATGTGTAGAAAGGAGGGGAAGAGTCATCCCTATCTTCAACCAAAGGTCCCAGGATGACTGTTGGTTTTTCATATTGAAGGTTGACTGAATCTGTGAAATTAGATGAAGTTTTAGGTTGCAACATTTTAGAAAGATTCCTTTTGAATTCTTCATTCTTAATTAGCTCCAAAAAAGGTACAGGGATTTTAATTTTTTGAATCTCATTCTCAAAGCTAAAGGATGATGGATATTTCAGAATCTCCTTAACTTCTGGGGTAGGGCTCTTAGCCAATGCCTCAGGTTTTGTGTATCATTTTCTTTAATGCTATCTTCCACGACCTTAGAAGAATTTTCTGCTTTAGTGGGATGATCAGAAGTGTTAGTTTTACCCTCTTTATTTTTTGATCTTAGATTGTATTCGCTTGGATTGCCATTTATTTTTCCCCCTTTACTCAATTCATTTAAATGACTATCCATGAAGGACTCTTCATATGCAGATTGGGTTAAATGAGGAGATGAAGAGGTGTCACCAAGACAATGAATTTCAGGATCAACTTCTTCATCCTCTCCTTCTTCATCAACAACAAGGTCTTTTTCGAGAGGGGCTTGGAATTTTTTATCATCCCTATCCCTATTCCTTTGATCTCTTTGGAGGATCTGAGAGGCATTATTTGGTCTTCTGAAATTACCTCTATTATCAACATATTGTGTGTTCCTATAGTTTTGTTTTCCTTCAATCTTCAACTTTTCCATTTCAACAGAAAGTGATTTTACCAATTTTGGTAATTCATCAACTTGAGGGTGGGAAGCAGAGGAATCATAGGTTGAAGCTTCAACCCTACCTTTTCTTTTGTCTCTATCAAATTTTCCCCTAAGTTTGTTAGCTGCCAATATATTAGATTCTACTTCTAAGGTTTCTTATTGCATATGAGCTAAAGAGGTAGATCATCTTTCTCTCAATAGGAGGCAAAACTCATGGTCAAAAGAAATAGAATAGGTAATCTTGGAAGAGGTTTCTTTAGGATTTATTTTAGTGGGAATCTTGATGTACATTTTATTAAATATTTTTGAGAAGTATGAAACAGATTCCCCCTCTTTTCTCTTAAGTGACCCAAATTCTATAATATAATAAAGAAAATCCTTTTTATCCCCCCAATGCCTCAAGAAAGCATCATCCAAAGCTTCAATCCCAACAATAGATACAGGAGTCAAACCCCTAAACCATTTCCTAGCCTCACCATCAAGGCTCTATACAAATACCCTCATCCACACATTATTTTCGTCATCCCTATGACCATTAATGATGTAAACCTATCTGTAGTGTTTAGAGGGGTCAGTGGCCTAAGTTCCTGAAGAAAAAAGGGAGAAGAACTTTTCCTGAGAAAAGAAGTTGCATTTTCCTTTGTAAAAACCCTATAAAAAAGGAAGTTCGCAAGCTTCATTATAGCTAGGGTACGAGAATGCCTAATTCTCCTAGGATGCATCATAGCTAGGTCGCGAGGAGTTCACAGTATTCTTTATAGGCAGGGTGCGAGAATGCTTACACGTGGTAAAAATGAATGTTTTCTCGAATCTTCTAGAAGGATAAACTTACGTGGATCTTAATTTCTTTCATGATTTAGTGGGATCATCCTAACCTCCTCACCTTATCCTCTTCA
>CBVK0100502328.1:0-10731 GCA_900067695.1 Picea abies | reverse complement strand
ACATTCAATAACCATATACTAAAAATATAAGCAGGATCTAGAAGCAGATAAACAAACACAAGAAGACACAAAGATTTATCCTTGGAAAACCCCAACCTTGGGGAAAAACCCAACCAACTTTTCTTAGAGAGAATGTTTACGATAACACAATACAACAATGAACAAGCTCTATTCACAAGAGCAAAACCAGCAATGAAGAAACCCTAATAACAAGCACTTATCTCTTCTTCTTGTCAAACCCTAGCAAGGGTAGACAACCGAGCAACACTAGTGACTAAACAAAGATAACGCATCACCAAAAACAATTGCTAAGATGCTCCTTGAAGAATTTGTTGGAACTGCTACTAGACTTGCGCACTGGCTGAGGAGCTCAGTGAATGTGTGTCAAATGGCAAGGCGTCTCCCTTTATTTAGTCTTCAAGTCACTTTATAGGGGCCGACTTCTCTTCCTGGAATTCTATTTTTCCTTTATTATTTTCCTGTGGGGCCAACTTCTCTTCTGGGGTATTCTTCCATTGTTCAATGATCTTCCTTTGACTTCTTGGAATCTTCCTCTCTAAGGAAAGTTGTCCAGGAGGGAATACCTCCCGCTGCTACAAACATCAACAGCGTTTTGAACAGCTTTAGGTTAGATTATGCTAAAATCACTAGAAACTTCTCACAACTAAGGAATATCCAATCAGCTTTTAGATAATATGAACCATGTGGCTTTTGAAGCCCTCCAAGAAATGGTTGTAAATGTAAATGGACAACTTATTACCCAATTATTAATTATCTGTATAAGATTTCTTAAAAGCATTATGTACAATTGTCTATCATTCCTAGCATGTATGATAGTGCCATGATGTTTGTTTTAAATACTTTCCAACTATAGATCTCCCATATACAACCATGTTTTTTTTTATGAGGATTGTGTGTAAGCCCCAAGGATACTCTCTTGTCGAAATATATGACAAAGAAGTTCATGTATTTACTTGTTTTAACTTATTACGGGCAAGGGCCCTTATATGAAGGTAATGGAACTTGAAGCTTGTTGATCCATGTTATTTGTGATGCATTGGTGTCTCTATTGAGCAAGCTTGATGTGCAATTATAAGCATGCATATACTTCAACATGGGCTCAGATCAATAAACATATTTATTGTGTTTGACTATTCTAATTTCTATTCTCGTGTTTCAGGGTTTTAAAACTACAGTTATAAAAGGTCTAATTCTCCAGTTATGTTTTGCGCATGTTATATGGAAAGGAACTGACATGTTCATTATGGTTGTTAAGTGTTTCAAATATGTTAAAACTGCTCATTTGTTGTTAAGTGTGCCAAATATGTGAGGCACGAAACCCCAGCAAGATGCAATAAAACTTGCAACCCTGTACTCAATCTTGTATGCCTCGGAATAAACCTTAAGACTGTCATAGGTTAAAGCAGAGAACCAATCACAAATATACGTGTGCTATAGATTTACAATGATGGACAAGTTTTGCAGAATGAATACAAATATGCTTTGATAGAGTTTAGAGTCTAGAAAATAAGGCCACTTGTATAGCAAACTATATAAATCATTGAGAGGAACTCCATAGCTCGAGGTAATATGACCTCGAATAGGGAGAGTACACAAGTCCTAAGTGTACTACTAACTTGTACAACACTAATGTCTTGGCAAAATGTGAGGAATTTAAGACCCTGAGAACACAAGTATACCTAGTGCTAAAGGGATTGTGTATCCATATCGTGCTCTTTTGTACATTAGAATGTAGTATTATTTAGGGTTAACAAGAGAGGTTGGAAAGGGAAGAGTCTAGCTAGTTAAAACTGGGGGACTGGGGTGCTTTATTGTCCTTGTGTTACATTTAAGGTTTCGTTGCCAACCATATCTGTAAGCCTACAATGAACACTAACACATAAAGAATTTTGTTTAGCGATTATCACCCTTTGGGTGCATGTTGTGCTTACTAAATGCTTTAATATGTACTCATTAAGCTCTTGTACGCTACAAGTGGCATGTGAATTATTACACCAACCACAGTTACCATAATCGATTCAGTTCGTGACCCATTTTGGCCCACGAGTGAAACTTGACTCAAGACTCACAAAAGACTCACCAAGCAACTAGACATTCAACCTATAGAAAAATACAAAAAAATTAAATTTTCATGAAAAATATTATTTTATTTTGCACTGAATTTAGACTAGACATGAAGATAACATCATAACGTAGAATATAATGCAAAATAACATATCCAA
Organism: Picea abies; assembly: GCA_900067695.1. Classification (NCBI taxonomy): domain Eukaryota; kingdom Viridiplantae; phylum Streptophyta; class Pinopsida; order Pinales; family Pinaceae; genus Picea; species Picea abies. The sequence continues at coordinate 8,488 of CBVK0100502328.1, read as the reverse complement.
CTATATCACATGATCATATCAATATCAAAATTGCTATGTAGAATGGCATGAAGCTATTAACAAAAATGGACAAAGTTCAATCCGTCTAGTTTCAAGAGTCAAGTTTGAAATCATACAACCCACCCAAAACTGCCCAAGGGCTCGTATCTAGTGTTTGCATGTATATTGAAGTCGAATGATCGTGCTCTCTCGTCTCTAGGAAGTGCTCAAAGTTAAAATCCATCTTCAGGCTAAGGCCCTCGAATGGTGTTATCTAGGTGACTTTAATATACTGTATGTAGATGTCCTCTCTGATTACCCAGTTTAGGTCCTATTTAGACGACAAGAGGTGGCTTAGCGCATCAAAAGAGTACCTGAAGATGGGGAGACAATCTAGGAAAATGGCAACTAACTAGAAAAGTCGGGAGGCCTCCTAGAACCAACAGTGGACCAGACGAGGATACAATCTCGGGCAAACAAATTGCTAGGTAAGGACACCAATCCCACTTGAAGGCAGAGTGCCAAAAGATCCAAACTCTATGAAAATCTCGAACTCTGTGAAAGATGCTCACACATGGAGGGGTGTTGTGGGTATCAAAGCAAGATCTTGGTAAACAGATTTTAGGGTTTCACATGCACAAGTGGTGTTGGGACGATTCATCACTTAATGGTTTTACACACATGGGATGACGTGGTAGGAGAGGTGAAAAGAGGGAAGGAAACCCTAGCCAGTTGGAGTGGTGCACTAGTGAAGAAGGACGAGGTTGTCATAATGAGAAGAAATGATGGGGAAGGGAATCAGCCCATACATGAGGACACATCACAACATCTGGACAAGTGCAAGGGATGGGACAGGGTGAAATACCACTATGAATGGTAAAGACAAGATGGAGAAATTATGAAATAATCACATGCATCCACAAGATTTGGCACTAAAGTGACATGCTACTAATGTGGCGACAATCGAGCATGTTTGCATTTGGAAAACTAGTGTGGCAATGATGGATTTGTTGGTAGCAAGAAGGTTGATGTGGTGGCAACCATGGTTGAGTAGCAAAAACTACTTCAAAGGAGCTCAGTAGGGCCAAAGTCAGAGAAGAGCCCATTGGCTAGAAGCTTTGATGTGGAGATCCGTTAGGGCACTCGATAGGAAACCAGCCCAAGGATGAAACACACATACTAGAAACTCAATGTTGCATTGTGGTCATACAAGCTAGCAGCCCAACACAATTACTCTAGACACACAAGCTATGTAATTACTCTAGTCACACGTGCTAGAAGCATGGCATAGTTTCTATGGTCATCTAGGCTAGAAGCCTAGCATAAGTACTCTAGTTGCACAGGTTGGAAATCTAGCGCAGTTACAATGGCCATGCATGCTAAAAGCCTTGCTTGAAGACTATTATCGCATGTGCTAGATGTCAACCACAATTAGTCCGACATTGTTGGCTAGAAGCCAAGCGCAATTACTCTAGTCACGTGAGCTAGAAACTAAGCACAAAGACTCTAGTCACATGAGCTAGAAACCTGGAGTGGTTACTCTAGTTGCACAGGCTAGAAACATGGTATGATTACTACGATCGTGCATGGGTTAGCATCATGGCACAATTACTTCAACTGCAGTAGTTGAAACCTAGGTGGAGTCACTCTAGTCATGTGGAACGAAAGTTGGGTGCAAAGACTCTACTCATGCAAGCTAGAATCCAAGTACATTTGCTTTGTTTGGGCAAACTAGAAGCTTGTCATAGTTGTTTTGGTCACACAAGGTGGAAGCCTAGCACGGTGACTCTAGTTAAGGGTTGGAATCCAAGAAAAACTACTCATGTCACACATGTTAGAAGCTGGGCATAGTTACTCTAGTTGCATGGGTTGGAAGTCAAACATGTTTTACTATACGTGAGTGAAGTCGGGGAGCTTAACAATCAAGCATAGGTGGTAGTGTTGTGCAATGACGGTCACTTGATCCAAAACGGATCATTAACGGAGAAATGGTTTGTTTTTTATGGCTTTTATGTTTCAGGTTAAGTGCTTCAGTTGTGGCTATAATGGCCGCAACGCTTTCCTAAAACATTCTTACAAGCTTGGTCGAAACCTTGTTATCAATTCCTTAGAGATTTTTGGTGCATGTGGAGCTTTGGTGTATGCAGAAGTTGATGCAATGCGAAGGAAAGGAGGGAGTCGAAGTAGAGTCCAGCTCTTNCANGAGGAGGGAGTCGAAGTAGAGTCCAGCTCTGCACTCCACATTCTATGACATGCTTTGGGCTATGCGGCAATTCGAGCACACAAAGCTTTGATCTATGCAAAGGAAAGGCTAAAAGTCAGAGCAGATTCTAGCTCCACCCTCCACACTCTGCATTCCACGACAAACTTTGTGCTATGTATAAAGTTGTGCATGCAGAGCAAGAGACTTGACTAACCTCGACATCAAGACATCCACATTAAAGTAAGAAGATGAGTATGCAAACTGAAGAAAGAAGAAGACCCTAGCCTATCTAGCATACAACATGGCCACACAACTTGGCAACACAAGTACAAACCAACAAATAGGAAAATGCCATGTAGCATAGACGCTAGCAAAAAGTAACACTAAAGAAATATCATAACACCAAAATCCATTATGGGAACCGATTACGTTGGTGGGTTTAGCTAGCAAACTTTTGGGTGTTTGCTAAGGAGATGAGGCAATTCTAACAGTGGCAAAGAAACTCTTGTAACAACGGTGAAGAAACTCTTGGCCTCCCACAAGGAAGAGGAACCACAGGGGAAAAGTAAAAAAGAGACAGGTACAAGACACGAATAGAGGGGCTTAGAAAAAAATTTGATAGCTAGAACTGGCATTGGATTGAAAGCATGGGACAATAGGGGTCCAAAAGAAAAAACAATGAGAACATGAACTCTATTCCTAGATCGAGAGGACAAAAAGGAGTGTATGAGCTAGTCCACAAAGAAACAAAGAATGTCTCAGAGCCAAACTACAATCTACAAAACACAACTAAGGAGTAAGAATATATAAAATATTCGTCTAAGACTACGTAACATGACAGACCCCCAAAGGCCTTCGTGCCCATATCATCATGTCAAACAAGATACACGTAGGACACACTAAGGCATCATGTTTGACACATGTTGGAAATGTATCCAACATATGCCAAACACGATGCCTTAGCATGCCCCAACATGTAAGACACACTAGGCAAGAAAAGGGCACCCACAAGGATTAAAACATCCTTAAAAATGTGTTTTCCCTCATTTCATTCACTCTCATCAGCTGGAACACACTCGAGCAATGTGCAAGTTTAGGAGAAACATGATGATTCCAAGTATGACATGAGTAGGACGAGTAATGAGTTATGAGATTCTTCCATCTACAATTATAGTATCTACACTATTCATATTTTCCATTGACATTCCCACTTATAGTATCAGTATTATGATCATCTATGATCTTATCTTTGTCATTTTGATTTTGGTGACATAAAATGACTCATTGAGAAAATTGCAGTCTATGGTTCTAACTTCTAAACTTCTATTTTATGTGTATTGTCATATTGAATATATTGAGTTCTTGTGTATTTGATGTAGTAACTAGTTGTATGATTGTCTCAATATTTTGTTAATGTTCTAAAAATTTGCATCTTTATGTCTATTTTTTTGTGATTGCAATCTTTATATATATATATATATATATATATATATATATATATATATAATATATATATATATATATATATATATATATATATATATATATATATATGGTGATTGATTTTAACATGTTGGTTCTAGAGGGCTAAGGTTTTGAATCGTGATGGAAGGGGAAGGTATCTATGGCCATATTTCTCTCCAGATCTGGTGATTGATTTTAGCGTGATGGTTCTAGAGGGCTAAGGTTTTCAATCCTGATGGAAGGGGAAGGTATCTATGGCCATATTTCTCTCCAGATCTTGGCTCATGTATGTCATTTAGAGGATCATCAATGCATGAGCGTGGGCTTCATCACTCTGTTTTCATTGATCCTTTACTCATGAATCAAGAGAGGGAAACTGGGGTTCGTTGTGTCAATGGTTGTAGGTAATGTGCTTCACTCCTCTTTGCACTGTATCTAGGGAAAGGATTGAAATGAAGGCTAATGGATTAAACTTTGATTCTTGGTTGATTTGCTTTCATTTGGAAATGGAGAATGTTGAGTTCTACTAGTGTTGTCGTGAATGCCTCCGAGGACTGTTAGGAACCAAATAATTAAGATAGCACAATAAACCTGAGTACACACCATGTACAGCAAATGTAAGCATGGAAAACAACTCCCAGATAGATAAGAGAGATGAGTTACACAATAACTCCTTAAATAATAAGAGAACCTCCTCCAAATACCCCAATATATTCATACATCCAAATCACATGTTCCTCAATAATGACATAAGAGAGATGAGTTACACAATAACTCCTTAAATAATAAGAGAACCTCCTCCAAATACCCCAATACATTCATACATCCAAATCACATGTTCCTCAATAATGACTACATGATCTTTATATATACATATTCACACATTGCACATGTGGCCACTTTATTTGGCTGACCATTATTACATATACATTTACCCAACTACATAAACATTTAACCCATATGTGCCCCTCTTTGACTCATATCATATACATTTAGCCCCATATATGGGCCCCTTCGGATCATATCATAGTACCCTCCAAAAAGCTTTGTCCTCAAAGCTTTGTAGTTAAAGGCTTTACATATAATGAAACCAAGTAATATGATTTTCCTATGTTCCTGCTTTCTTCTTTTCATTGACGATGATCCATCCATCCAAACGCAATTCTTTTTAATCTTAATCCTTGATGGATAGTTGTTGTTGTTGTAACTTCTCCAATTTGTAGTAGTTATTGGTCTCCAATAATATCTTATTGCATAATGGTTTTGTAGTGCTTTGTTCCATGACTATTGACAAGTATTCCATCTTCTTCCTTGATAGTGTTGATATTGATCTTCTTGTCTTCCCTGAAATCTTTCCTAGTAATGAGGGTGTCAATATGGTTTCATATACACCCATTTCATCTATCTTCTTTTTAGAGACAAAGGCATCCTCTATCCTCTTTGCTTGGTCTTGGATTACTCTAGCCTTGGAGATAATACCATCATATTTGACACGTACATCATCTAGATGGAGTTCAACTTCTTCAAATATCTTCTGACGATCTTTTGGAATCTTGTCTTCATTCTCCTTTTGAAGTTGCAATGTGACCCTATCTATCAAATTCTTACGTCCTTCAATTCTAGATTGCATTTTTTATTTTACCTCATCGGTATTTAGGGATTCCTCAACCTTCTTGCAAATTTCCTCTTCAAGTTTTTGATAGTATCCTCTTAAATTTTTTTGGTAATATCTTCATCCTTATTCTTTGATTCAAACTCCTATAAATTCCTTTTCACATTCTTACCATCATTTAGAAGTTTTTGATTATGCTTATGTAACCGTTTGATTCCTTCATCTTTTATTTGTCAACTCTTCCCTTGACTCATTGTTTTCCAACTTTTCTTTGCTACTCTTTTCTTGCTTTAAGTTCTTAACCTCCTTAATGAGTGATTCATTGAGGGATTGCATATTGGCAAAAACATGGTCTTTCTTTATAATATATTTGCTTAGCTCTGCATTATCCTTCTTCAATTTGAAAACTCTTTCTTTTGATTCCTTTAATTCAACTTAAATTTTATGCATCTCCTCCATTTTTGTATCCTTGATCCATTTATTTGAGAAGATTTTTTCGAATTTTTCCTATGTGGAGTAGAATATAGTATCTTTATCAATACTCATCCACCACTACCAAGCTTCACCATCAAAATAATTACTTGCCTCAAAAGGAGTCTTACCCTTTTACTTCATCATTCTCACCCATTCCATGGGATTGATTTTATCTTTATAATCATCTCCCCTAAAGTTAGGTATTGCCATTGATTCTTAATTGAGGTCTAACCCAAACCCTTAACTTACAGTCTCAATATATTAAAAATAATGATACCAAATAGTTATGATCCTTTTTCTAGTATATTCTCCTATGTTTTCTCTATGGCTTTTGAATCACCTAAATAAGGCATCCCAATCAAAAGTTAGGAGAATTTTAAATTAACATACATTTTAAACCCTAATTTGGAGACAATCTTGCTGGCCGACCTTTCTCTTGATGTATCTCTAAAATTTCAACACTTTTGAATCTGAAATTTTTCTTGTACTATTATAATGTGTATTCTCTGCAATATTGCAGGTTTGACCAAATTTTGATGTGCAAAGTGAAAGTTATGGTAACTTTCCCAAAACTTGTTGATTTTTTGGCCCTTTCCAAAAAGCAAACTTGTACAGCCTACCACGTGTCCAATTTTTTGGATATGCTTCTGAAATTTGAACCTAAAACATTATAGTCCATTTTCTTTTCAATGAAACTGGTGGCACTCAATTTAGATCTTTCTAGAATCAAATATGATTGTTTTACCTAGAACACCTTTTTCAGACTAGTTTTAGGACAAGTCAAAAACCTTAACTTCCACAGCATGTAACTTAAAAACTATAGTGAATTAGAGTCTCAAATTTTTACCACAAGTTATGAGATATCTCCCCTCATGCTCCTAAATATTTCACTGTCTGATATGTCCTCGAAAAAAATTTATGATTGTTTAACCAAGAACAGTTGTTTGAGACTAGTTGTAGGTGTTAGAATAAAAGAGATGTGCTCGTTTTTCCATAGACAATATCTCAATATTGTCACCCAACCATAGGCACGCAGCCACCCTCGAGCACCATAACCTTGACAGATAGAATAATTCTTGAAGCAATACCAGACCCAACATATAACCAAGAGATAGCATATCTCTCTTTCTCCAAGAATAGTGCACCAAACAGAAAGTCCATAAACCAGAAACCAAGACCAAAATCCCAGTTGCAATTGCTGCAACTGCACTCCTCCAAACTTGCGCACCACTTGTCTTGTGTAAGCTATGAGAGTGTGGATGATCAAATGAGCTCAAGCGCCCTCTATTTATAGTGATCTTTGACTCTTGTCCAGGCCGACTTCTTTTAGAGGCCAATACTTAAATATTAATTCTTTTAATGAGTCGACATGTCTTCTAGGGTTTCTATACATATGTTTAGGGTTTCTCTAGCTTCTGGAACATTCTAATCTAGTCAGAGGTTATAAATGGAGGTTAATACCTCCCATAGCTACCATAATATCAACACTACCTCCTAGCTAGGGAGGTATTAAAGGCAATGGTCTTGAGCACAAATAGACCATTCAATCGGTAGCATCATCATAGCCACACAGGCTATCTCATGATCAAATCACGAGCACCATCATTACTTATCCAACTAGATAGTCTGCATGGCCATCAAAACAATGCCATCCAATCGAACACAACTGTGTCTATCCATAGTAGTACACGACTACTATCCAGTGGTACACAACCACACCTAGTAGCTTGAATCCATATAAGGTCTTCTTCGATTTTCCTATATGGGTCTCTTTCTGGTATACCTCAAAACCTTGAGATTGCTTTACATAAGCTTATTTCTCAATTTGATTTATTGGGAAGAACAATCTTTTACAAGTAAATTTCAATCCATGGATACTGCAAGAGGTATATTCGGTTTACTGGAACAAGTTGTCGTCATAGTCTTCTCCTATCTTTTGGAAGAACCTCTAGTTTTGAATCTCACAATGCTTTCCATTGATAAGTCTTTTTCACATTTTCTTACGTACACTGTTCTTCATCACAACTTCCATTTCTTCTGCTTGATTGCTTCTAGTGTTCTCGGTATAATAACTAGTTGTTCTGGCTTTTCTTTCTTTCTTGGAATATTCATGTTCTTCCTCATGTTCCTCCTTAGATTTTGGGTCCATGGAGTCTTCTATATATTCCATGCCCTTTCTTCCTGAAGATTCCAAATTCTTCCCTTCATCATAGGAACATGGATGTAGATGGACAACCAACGAACTTAAGGTTTGTTTTCGATGAAAACTTCTTCTAGAGTCAAACTGAACATCTGCTGCTTATCATGGTTGCTAATTTCCATGGGGAACATGGATATATACTTTATAATATTCACGGATTCTTCAATGGATCATATCATTTAATATTATTGATCCAGAAGCCTGACAGGGCTAAAAAAGGTTCAAAAATGAAAGTGCTCGGAATCCGACAAAACCAACACCATTGCGTCCGTCTCGTCTTCCTAATTCCGACCATATATTTACTTCATCAAACGGGCTTTGTATGCGAAAGATATCACGTTCTGTTCGAAAACCCAAACAGGCAAAAAAAGGGATGACTGTACAGTCCGTACAGTGCCATGTGGTAGGCTGACTGTATAGGCCGTACAGTCGTACAAATGACGTGGCAACTTCTGGGGATGACACATGGCAGGTGATGGAGCATAGGAAATGTACAGTTGGACCAGTTAGAGGGTGACACATGTCACCACTGTAAGGGTGACACGTGGCACAGGCT
>CBVK0100502327.1:0-10731 GCA_900067695.1 Picea abies | reverse complement strand
TTTTCATTAAAAAACTAACACTAACACATATGTAAGTTGATTTTAAAAAAGTCAAATTCTTGAAGGTTGATTCATAGGTTTAAAAACACTTTAAAAACACTTTAAAAGAAATATTAATTTTCTATAAGAAATCTCTTTATATTTCTATAATATATTTCTAAAAGTGAAATGTGAATATTAAGAATATATTTAAAAATATTTTATTTTATAATATGAATATGAATTTATTTTGGTTTATATATAAATTTTAAGGAATATTTATTCTTAAAAATATTTAAAAGTTGTGTTCAATTTCTGGATAATTAAAACTAAAGAAAAATGATGTAACCATTTTAAGAGGATTTTAAAGTTTCAATATTTTTGAAGTGCATTTTTTTAGTGTCATATATATATGTGTGTGTGTGTGTGTGTATTTTTTTAATGTCTTCTATCATTATATATATATATAAATGCACACACACACATATACACACATATATATAATGCATTTATTTTATAACAAATTGACAACTATTCAACTAGTTAAATGATCTCATCTAGTTACATTTCATTTCCAAATCTATTTGGCAGGGACTAAGCTGCCATACAGCCCTTGTTTTTAATAGTAAAATCCTGAACCATAAAAATAAAGTGTCGTGAGCTAAATAAAAATATTGATTACATATTTTTTTATATAGTAAAAGCTTGAACCATAAAAAAATGTGTCAAGATTGCGCTAAATGAAAATAGAAAAATGAATAAGAACTAAGTTTTGATGAGACAAAATATTAAATAAACTAGTTTAAATACATAAAACAAATATATTAAAATTATTCAAAAATAATTAGAATTAAATTATATTAGTATTGAAAAATAATAAGAATTAAGTTTTAATAAGACAATGTTTTGTCTGGAGAAGACACCCAAAAATCCAGCCATGTTAAGGGTTGGTGTGGCTAGGCTATTGTAGCAAGTAAATGAAAATTTAAAGTAAAAAAAATAGAGTGTAAGTAAAAAAAAATAAATATATTAAAATAAAAAAATGAGTATAAATAATTATTGTTAAGATATAAAGCTTACCATGTAATGAAGTCACTTATGGCTTTAGAATATGTTAATGTTCATTTTTTTGTAAAGTAGTCTATCCCACATTTATAAGTAAAAATGATTTGTTTAGTGAACAATGATATCTAAAGAGGTAAACTCCATTATAATAAATACATTAGTTAGTCATTGATAATACCATAAGATGTTATTGTGAGTATTGAGCTTAGTTATGTGAATAAACTCTATCTGGTTTCCTATGCTTTCCTATGCTTTCCTCGTTTAGTGATATAGCTCATGTCTTGAGCCTTTGAAAGACAAGGTTTCCACTCTTGTGACCTCAATAGCCTCAGAGCCATAGAGAACTGTATCAAGAGTCTTGGGTCTTTGAAAGACAAGGTTTTCACTCTTGCGACTTATATAGTTTGAGTGCCATGGAGTCTGTGCAAGTGTGAAGACCTAGGGAGTATTGTCGACAGAGACAGATCAAGGGATTGCCACCATGACACATCAAAGAGTCAAAATGGTTTCGAGTCATTCAAAGCCAGGATCAATTCAAAGGATTTTGGAGTAGATTCAACTTGTTCTTGCCAGTATTGATGCCCAAATTTTCAGATTTGGAAGAATTGGTTGCTCAACCTTAGATGATAGTCTAGTCAAGAAAGAATTGTAGTAGGTCAACTAAATATAAGGGGAATATGGAATGTTATTATTGTAAGAAAATGAGTCACACATTTCGAAACTATAGATTTCGAGCTAATTATGTTCTCAAGAGAAATATCAAAGACAAACCACATGCAAAGAATGTGGTCATTGTTGATGATCCACCAGATGTTGATAATGGTGATAATATTATTGAAGAAAGGTCATTTTACACATTTTGAAACACCCTCACTTTGAACATAAGAATGGATCTAGTGTAGATATAACTCAACATGTATGGTTTCCTGGATAGTTTAGGAGTTTGTGAATCTTAGGAATTATATCCTTATGAGGGTCATGAGACAACTTGATGGGGCAATGTGGATGTAGCTCAACATGGATGGTTCTCCAATAATTCAGGAGATTCGTCATTCAAAAGTTCGGGAAGGTAGAATCTAGGAACTCGAGAATTCAACTCATGAGTTACACCTTTACGAGGGTTACAAGGCAACTTGATAGAGCTATACCTAATCTAAAAATTGTTTTCAAAAAAGAAGCTTCTGAAGAATGTTTGATTCTAATAATTTAATTTTCAATTAACATGTTTTACCTTCGATCAATATGTTTTTCTTTCAATATTGTAACCATTAAAAAGGGATGTCAGGATATAAGGCTTCCTCCTTTTTTTTAAAAACCCCTTTTTTAAGAATGTTAGTTCACCATTTTTAAGTCTCTCTTTACAAGATATTTTCTATGTGCATTAATTTTATTAACTATTCAATGGATTCTTGCTTGTGGGGACAAGACTTGATTGTAATCTTATGATAGGGATTTTCATATTGATTTTCTTGAAAAAATAAAATGAGAAGGACCATTTGAATCTTAGTAGTTATTCAACAAGTCCATAAAGAAAAGTTTTATATACTACAAATATTTAGCTCGTTTAAGTTGTTCTTTTCTTCAAACTTTTTTCTTTATATACTACAAATATCTAGTTAGTTAAAATAACATTTTAATACTTTAAAATGGTCAATAAAAAAGGTGAAATGTATATAAAAAAAAAAAATTATATGAAAATGAAAAGTAAAAAATTAATTTAATTATTATTATTAGATTATATAAAAAATTAAATTAATTTTTTTTTTTACAAATAAAATGTATTACAATGAAGAATTTTTTTAATTAAACTACAACTTCATTTCATTTAATAAAGTAGTATAGTAATGAATATATAAGCATAAGTGCAAAGTAATGAATATATACGCATTTTTGTTAGTCTAATAAAACATAATAAGCATCAGTCCAAACTAATGAGTGTATAATATTTTTTTTGTTATTCAAAGTAATGAGTATATAAACATTTTTGTTGATTTAATCTTACTCATTATTCAACAAGTCAATAAAGAAAATTTTATATACTAGCTATATCTAGGTAGCTTAAGGTGTTTTTTTCTTCAAAATTTTGTAAACATTTTAGTATTTTATTCATGGCCATTTTAGTATAAAAAGGTGAAATGTATAGAAAAGAAAATAATTTTATTTGAAAAATGAAAAATTATAAACTAATTTAATTATTACGATTAAATTATAAAGAAAATATTTTTACAAATAAAAAATATTACAATGAAATATTGATTTGAATTAAAGTACAAGCTTCATCTCATTTAGGAAAGTAGTTTAAAGTGATGAGTATATAAGCATTAGTTCAAAGTAATGAATATATAAACATTTTTGTTAACATAATAAGCATCCGTCCAAAGTAATGAGTATACAATCTTTTTTTGGTTGTTCAAAGTACGAGTATATAAACATTTTAATGAGTATATAATTTATTTTGGTTGTTCAAAGTATGAGTATATAAGCATTTTTTGTTGGTTTAATAAAGCATAATAAACATCAGTTCAAAATAACGACAAAATAAACGTTTTTGTTAATCTTTTTGGTTATTCAAAGTATATATAAGCATTTTTGTTGGTTTAATAAAGTATAATAAACATCAGTCCAAAATAACGTCAAAATAAACTTTTTTGTTAATCTAATACAAAGTAATGAGTATATAAGCTTTTTTGTTGGTCAAAGTAATAAGTATATAAACATTTTTGTTGATCTAATAAAGCATAATAAGCATCAGTCCAAAGTAATGATCATATAAGTTTTTTTTGTTGTTGGTATAATAAGGTATAAACATGTTATTTATACATGAAATATTTACTATCTAAAGATATTTACTTATGTTTTTAACAATTTCAGTTAAACCCATGCCATGTAAATGTAAATGATTGAGGAGAATTATATGGTTTTAAGTATACAATTTTTAACTTTGTGTTGCATTTTTTGTCGCTATCAAATTAAATACTGATGTCCAATTATTTGAGTGTTCTAACATAAATCAACATATCATGTGTATCCTTCACATTTGTTAAATTATCAAATGTATACATATTAAATTACATTTTCGTCGTGCTTTTCTAGAACCCAAAATGTTTATTATATTCGTCAAATGTCCCCTTTCTCATGCTTTTGTTACAATGTTAATGCATCTACATTGAATTTTATTGAGAAATTGCTTTCTACTTGTAAATTAAGTAATAAGGTGCAATGCCCATGGTTATTTTAAATGATGCACAAAATGCTAACAAAAAAGAGAGAAATTTGGTGTTTAATCATTTAAATTAATTTGCATATTTACTTTAAAGTATTTATATTAATTTTAAGGAGTAATTCAACTTTTCCATTTGTATAAGATTAATCTATATTTGTTAGATTATCAAATGTATACATATTAAATTCTATTCTTGGTGTGCTTCTCTAGAACACAAAATGTTTATTATATTGGTTGAATGTCCCATTTATCATGCTTTTGTTACAATGCTAATGCATCTACAATGAATTTATGGACGAAACTAAATTTACTTGTAAATTAAGTAATAAGGTGCAATGTTCATAGTTATTTTAAATGATGCACAAAATGCTCACAAAAGAAAGAAATTTGGTGTTTAATCATTTTAATTAATTTGCATACTTACTTTAAAGTATTTATATTAATTTTAAGGAGTAATTCAACTTTTCCATTTGTACAGGGATATTATAATACTAATCTATATTTGTTTATTAAGGTTCACACTATTTTATTGATAAAATAGTGTGGCTATATCACTAATGATTCTCAATGATAATGAAACTATGATTTTGGTTGATCTTTTTTCAATGGGAAAGAGTCTCCATTGACTTAGTAACAAATGTTACAGCTAGTATATATTTATTGAATCAATAAGGCATGATCCTTCCTCGAGGCATGATTCATTGATAAATGTTGAACCATTTTAGAAAATAGAATGCATCTCCAAATATAGTTGGGCACCTAACTTGTATAATCTCTATAAAATAATTTAAAATATTAATAACTTTTAGGCCAAATTCTTTTTAGCTAGTGTTAAACCTACAGAAACACAATCTATACTAATAAATCTTGTTATAGAAACCAACTCTACATCATATGCCTCAACTTAAAGGAGTTTTTCATTAGGAAAATCTCATGTACCTATCCCTATTGTTATGTCTCAATGTAAGAGAAATGAACCATACCAACATGAGCCTTGGTTTCATAAAATTCATACTTTGAAAAGGGAATATTCACCTATTTAGTCTCCCTATCATGACAAGTTTATTTACAATGTATTTTGAACCTTGATGGTTCAAATCAAAATTGATTTATTGCCCACTAAATCCAATGTTGGTTGATCTACATGACTATATTCCTCTTGCCTTTAGCCATTTTTTAATAGGAATGTAAAATGATGATTGAAAATTGGTTGATTCCCTCAATAGACCCCAAGACTTAAGGACTAGAGACCCTCCAAAAATTTTAAGTTCAATTGGTTATATATTTATTGTGGTGTCCCTACCCAACACTCCTAGCCATGATACACGGGTTTCACATTCTGGCCCTCGAAGGCCATAACCTTAAAATACCAATTGGGAAAGCCTCCCAAAAAGGACCACAAGTGAATAAAATGCATGCACATGTGTGCTAATGAAAATGCATTGGATTAAACTAACATGGATTCACAAAAATTCACAACAATTAAATGCCCATGAATAGAACTAAACATAATCATACACAACATGAAAAATACATAGATTTTCATAACATAAAATAACATACATTTTGCATATTCATAAACAATGATAAGGAACTTATCTTTTAAAATAAGAAGGTCTAGGAAATTGGTTGCATGCAATAATTTTTCACATGACCATTGGTATTTGGATCACTTACCACCCCCAAGCCATGTTATGCAGCCACAAGGGTGAAGGAAATAAGTTGGAGGATTCTATCTCCCTCAACCCAACCCATATGCTCTCATGCTTAGTTAATATGATCATTACAAATCACTCCAAGCATCTCATCCAACCCTTAAACAACCATGAAACTCTCTTCCATTTCCCCACACAACACACAGACGGTATTCCCTTTCTCTACTCAATAGTTCCTCAATGATCTTCTTCCATCTAGTGCTCTTCATAGTGGGTAGAAGGAGCCCAATCTATTGTGTTCTTTCTAGGAATTGTCTGCAAGAATGATACTTGGCTCTGGAGCACCCAAAGAGAAACACATACATATGGGGGTGAAGGATTCCTAACTTGCCCAACCTCTATGCTCACCTACAATCATATATCCTTTATCCAAGGTCTACAATTTCCTCTTCACAATGCTTACTTGAATAATTTCCAAATAGTTTAATGGTTAGTAATGGAGAATAATGCATGGGAAACACATAACATGATCACGAGAATGCTAGACTCAATAGAAAATGAGAGTATTGGGGGAAATGCTGGTTGAAATTACTTCTGATAAGAGGAATGTAGGACTCTTAAACTTACCCATGATGATTGTACTCATCCCATGCTTCCATAACTATGTGAGAAGACTTCCCCACCAACCGCTTACATGCATTCAATGATTGGTTTAATAGGTCAAAGTAGGTGGATGGATTTATTTAGGGCACATGGTAGAAAATATATGAGTTTTAAGGCTGGCACTTGGCAAAAAAGGATTAAATTTCCCATAACACTCCTTTCCTCTTCCCCTATTGTGGAATCATAGCCCCTCTTGTGCTCTACACAACTATGTTGGACCATTGCATATTATATTCCAACATTAATATTCACATAGCTTGAGTTCATTTTGGAAATCCTACCACATGGCCCATAGAATTATATTTACATTATACATACCTAGCCATTCACTCGCTGGGAATTAACTTTGAGCGTCAATTAGGAAACCATACTAGCATATTTACAACATTTACACNNATTAGGAAACCATACTAGCATATTTACAACATTTACACACCCGGTTGCTTATTTAATCTCACATGAATTGACTCTCATCATTTTAACTATGCATTTAAAACTTTTACATAATTGGATTCAATACATTCCAAGTGTCAAAATTGAGATATTACATTCGCCCCACCCTTGGAATAGCACCAACATTGGTGCAACTTGAAATTAGAACATAAATTGGTATAACTCTTTCATGGAATCCTCCAACTCTCAAGTAGCTTCATTGTAACCAAAGTGCTTCCTTTGCACCTTTACATGTTCGATGGCTCAATTCTAAAGAATTACTACTTTCTTGTTAAATATGCACAATGGATTTGTTTGGAACTCTCCATCTGATTCTACCTAGATCACATTCCAATCAATCACATGGTTAGGATCAAATAAGCATGGAAAATATTGTGAGCTTTAGTGTTAGGAAGGAATACAGGTCTATATGCAACTAGCCCTATCCTCTCAAGAACTTTCAAAGTCCCACAATATCTAGGTGCCATCTTGGCACAACTTCTAATATTCAAGGAACTCTTCCTTGGTTTCACTTAGAGGAAAACATGATCCCCCAAAAAAAATTCCCTATGCACTATATTCTCATCTACATCACATTTTTTCATGTCTTGGGTTGCCTTCAAATTCTATCTAATTCTAGTAATTTCTTCCTCTATTTCTTTGGGCATTTATGATCCAAGCATAATTTTGTTTAATGGGTTAAGATATATCACTAGTGTTTTGCATCCTCTACCATAAAAAGCCTCAATTGGACTCATTTTCAATGATTCTTGATGCTCGCTATTGTATGAAAAATCTACCAGGTGTTGATGGTCTTCACACTTGAATTATTTATCTATCACATACATGTGAAACATGTCTTCAATCAATTGACTGACTCTTTCAATTTTCCCATCTATTTGTCGATGGTACATAATATTGAAATTAAGCTGGGTATCCAAGTCTTCAAAACGTCTCTTCCAAAAGTTAGATATAAAATTAACATCCTTGTTAGATACAATTTCTTTAGGTAACTTGAGCAATTTAAAATTTACCTCTTTGTAGTGTCATCAGTCTTATGAGTGGACGTAATAGTGACAAAATGTGTTTCCTCAGTTAATTTATCCACCACAACCATGATAGAATCATGTTGTATTAATGTTTTGATAACCTGGTAATAAAATCCATAATTATTACCTCCCATTTCCATTTTGGAATTGGCAAAGTCTGAAAAAATCCTACTAGGCGTTGATATTCAACATTAACTTGTTGACATTGCATACATCTAACAATTTATTTGACAACATTTTTTTTCATCCCAAGCCAAAAGTATTTCTTTCTTCATCCATGATAATTCTTGTCAATTTTGAAGATTTGGGAATCTACATTCTATGTTTATAAATAAGAAGTCCATCATCATTCAACTAATAACCTTCATATTTCTTTTCTAAATTTTCTTGTTGCAATCCATATTTCACTTGAACGCAGTTTTAATCTTTAGCAAGAGAGTCAATAACTCTCTTCTTCAAATGTTATTTGCAAATTCTAATTTCTACCTCAAGAATCTTTCCATTGAGAGCATCAATCACTTTGTTTTCTTTTCCTTTTATGTTCTTGATCTCAAAATCAAACTCACAAAGATATTATATCCATCTAGCTTGCCTAGCATTTAATTGTGGTTGCTCAAATAAATACTTCAAACCATTATGATTATTTATAAGCTCAAATTTATTGCCCATTAAATAGTGCATCCATATTTTGAGAGTAAGCACTATTACAGTTGGTTCCCAGTAATGAGTAGCATAATGTTTCTCACGTTCTTTCCATGTTTGTGACACATAACGTACTGCATGATCTCTTTCATGAGAACTCCACCAAGTCCCTCAATGCAAGCATTGGTGCATACAATAAAATCATTGTCTAAATTTGCAATATTTAGAATTGGGGCACCAGTGAGAAGCTTTTTCAATAGCTAAAAGTTCTCCTCACATTCCTATATCCATTCAAACTTAATCTTCTTCTTCTACACTAAAGTGATTGGATGTGCAATCTTGGAAAATCCACTAGTGAATTGTAATAACCAAAAAGTTCCATGAAATATCTCACATCTATTATATTCTTTGGAGTGGTCCAAGTCATTATGGCCTCAATCTTCTTTGGATCCACAAATATTTCTTCAAGTTCTAAAATAATGTGACATGAATAATGAATTTGCTTATGATAAAAATCACTTTTTATTATATTTTCATACAACTTATTCTCTCTTAGAACTTCCAAAACCATTCTTAAGTGATTCTCATGCTCTTCCCCATTCTTAGAATAAATTAATATATCATATAGAAAATCAAGAACAAACTTATCTATGCACTTGCTAGAAAACATTATTCATGAGGCACACAAATGTAACTGGTGCATTGGTGAGACAAAATGGTATCACAACAAATTCATAATTGTCATACCTTGTTCTAAAGGCTATATTATGAGTGTATTCTTCCCTAATTTTGACTTGATGATAACCAAACCTCAAATCAATCTTTGAAAAAACATTTTCTCTGTTCATTTAGTCGAACGTATCATAAATTCGAGGCAATGTATACTTGTTCTTCACTATGCCTTTATTTAACTAATTGTAGTCAATACACAACATAAGAGTTTGATCTCTCTTTTTCACAAATAAGACAAGTGCTCCCCATGGAGATACACTAGGTTGAATGTATCCCTTTTACAACCATTCTTGCAATTGCATTTTCAATTCCAATAATTATGGGGTATTCATTCTATGAGGATTTTTGGACACTGATGCAACCCCAAGGACCATAAATTAGAAGGACATGCAAATACTCTTGTTAGACACATAGATGTGAATGCTTGGTTTTTTGTTTTTTTATTTGGGAACACAGTTAAGGAGTTAGTGAGTTCCCTTAGTTATAGTGATTGGTAAAGTAATGTGAGTTAATGAAATACTCAACGGTGATATTTGAAAAAGAATTATAAATCACATTTGGTTGAGTTAAATAGATTATCTCTTTAGCATTTAAATTGACTAACTATTAAAATTTATTTCTCACTATATTTATTGTTTTCAATCAAATGTTATTTCTCATATCATCATAGTTGTTTCTTTATTTTGGCTTAGAAATAGAATGCTTCTTAAGCCTTTTGGAGATAATTTGTGTATAAAATATTGAAACCTCCAACATTTCAAGTGGGCACTCCACCCTGTTAAAATTTTGGTATGCTCGTTTAACCATGATAGACAATGTCACATCATTGTCACCCAACCATAGGAATTCACATATGCCACCCCCGAGCAAAATAACCTTTTCTTAGCTAAAATGATTATGGAAAGTCCACTCTAGAATCAATAGATAAACCCTAACTAGAAACACCATTGTTGCAGCAGTAGCACAATACCAAGAGAATGTACCTCTACTAATGGAAGTGTACCTTTACCAAGAGAAGCGCACAAGAGAGATACCAGAAAGACTACGAATACTCCACAACAATTGTTGCACTACTCTCTCCAGACTTGTGCTTCCTCCTGCTGCAGTTGCAGCACCTTAGACTTGTGCACTAGTTGAGTGAGTGTGTGTCGAATTGGCCAACATTTTCCTTTATTTATACTAGTCTGTAAGGTGAATTTTCTAGGTGGGGCCTGTTAGAATTAAAGAGATGTTTTCATTTTACCATAAACAATATCACTATTGTCACCCAACCATAGGCATGCAACCACCC
>CBVK0100502322.1:0-10736 GCA_900067695.1 Picea abies | reverse complement strand
GTCTAGGACTTTTGGCATTCTCGTTTATTGTAAAAGGGCCTTCAGAGCCTCATTGTAATCATCTTCTCACAGATGCGAGTAGCGGCCACATCTCTTCTAAGAGATAAGCTACCAGTGCCCTAGCTAGTTTATCTCCATTCTGTCTGTAAGCATATTTCAGTCATTTGTTATTGATGAAATGAAGTCTTATTTCCGTTGCATCTCTGTGTTTATGTGTATTTCTGTATTTCATTATGTTCCTACATAAATCCAGATCAGGTGGCAGCCAAGGCATCTTCAACAAGAAACCATTTTTCAAGTGCGACACCCTTCCAAGTAAAAGTCAATTTTGATATTCCCTTATTTGAAGTCCAGATAGATGCAAATGTTATATAAAAATGATTAAATATGCTACAAGGTTATTACTTTGTCCAAAATCAATTTGACAGTGAAAATATCACCTTCGCACTCCTTAAATCCCTTCCCCATGTCAAAGATTGGTGGGAAGGTTACTGGGATAGGTACACCACAGATGAATCTACACTATTTGGGAGAAAACCCACTTGGGAAAACTTTGTAGATTCCTTAAAGGAGGAGTTCTTCCCTTTCGAAAACTATGATGACCAATCCACAATATGGACAACTCTACATTAGAAAAGAGACTAGATGGTGCCAGAGTACACCAACATCTTTCATACCTTGCACTTAAAGCTGGGTATCAAAGACTCTGAGTGACACCTGGTTTTGAAGTACCGCAGTGGTCTACACAGGTAAATCCAAACAAACATGGATTTCTTGGACATATCCTCATTGGTATTTTCTTATCAATATGCAGTCAAATTTAAGTAGAAATTCAAGGAGCAAAGTAAGTGGGAGAAGAATGGATAGAGAAAGGAAGGCCAACCTCAAGAGAGCTAGTCCCAAATCTAGGAAAAGAGGGAAACATGAAGTGTAAGAAAGACACTGGAAAGTGGTGTGAGTTCCACAACAACCCTTGGCACATCATTGATGAATGTCGCTCAATACGGTCATTGGTGGCTGAGCTCAAAGACAAAGATTCAAACCCCAACTTGGACCTTGATTCATAAAATAATAAAAAGAGACAGATCATTGATGCAAAAAACCATTGCTACTATTGCAACTACAAAAATTCAACCGGAAGAGGATCTTGAGGAGGGGGAGCAACTCTTCCATTCATATATGTGGGTGAATGGGACCCTAGTGCATTTTATTGTTGATAGTGAAATCCAAAACAACATCATCTTAGCAGAGGTTGTCAAGAAGTTGGATTTTCCAAAAACACCACACCCGCAGCCGTACAACATCGGGTGGCTTCGCCAAGGTTAATATCTTCGTGTCATCCAACAATGTCTCTTATCCTATGACGACAAGCCCTTCATGGATGAGGTATTGTGTGATGTTTCCCAACTGGAACTTTGTGATGGTCTATTAGGCCAGACATATATGTGGAGGCATCATGTTCTTTATGATTCTCACCCCTGTAGTGTCATTGTTACTCTAGGGGGTTAGCTATACTGGATACCAGAGGTAGTTCTGACTATTGTCCCACCAAAACAATTCCGCAAAGTAATCTCTCATACTGCAAAGTTTATCCTCTTCACAATCCATTCAAAAGGTGAATAAAAGGACACTGGAACCACTGCAGCCTCAGCCCAAGACCTTTCTATCCAACAAAAGTAGATCATCAAGATTGTAGACGAGTACCAAGATGTTCTTGGTGCACCTACGGGGGTGCCTCCACACTGCCTAGTCAAGAAAGTTTATAACATAACCCTTCATACTCTTCATGTTGCATCTTCACTGACAGAGTCCTCCCACACTCATGTAGATCATATAGCTATATTGGTTGAATGGATCCAACCCTTCCAGCAACAGGTTCATGGCATCCTTCAACAACCTAAGTAGAACAAATTCTTCAGTAAGGCAAGCAACTCACCAAGATTTATATTTAACAGAAGTCTCCTCGTCTCCCAAGGGAACTTGATGCAATGGGTACCATTGATTCCTAAAGGGGGAGGAATGATCCAGATGGATCTTAGTGGCCATCCACCTCTTCCACTAAATCACCATTTTGAGCCTGTGGTTTTGATGAACCATGATAGTCACCCTTTTGATGGGTAATGGAATGTAATTTCATCTTCATTTGTTAATTACAGACGTCATTTAATGATTTCCTAGTGGTCTTATGTACATGAATACAACATAGTGTTATTGCACCAGATCCCATTAGAACTCCACAGTTAAGTGCACTCAAGCTAGATTAGTATTGGGATGGGTGACTGCCCAAGAAGTCATAGTGTTTTACATGCCTATAGGATTTTATAAACTTAGTCCAATTTATCTCACATGCATCATGGAAATTGTTCTCCTCTCACTCTCTCATATATAATTGAGGTGAAGGAGGCCCTTTAAGTAGGAAATGGAGTGTGATGTAAATCTTTTTGCAAATGAAGTGAAACCAACATCTCTTTATTTTCAAAGATAGGCTACCCCATTCTTCCTGTTTTTGTTCTACAATGTTTTTCTCTCTTGTTCATTAATAGAAGTTGGTTTACATTATATTTATCTATTTTTTTCAATATCTCTGTGTATTTCCTTTTTGTATCTCTGTTATATTTGTGTCTTCATATCATTCTCAAAATAATTCGGATCAACAATTTAAACATATACAAGTACATACCTTCGGCAACAACGAAACCTTCGATAACAACGACACCATCCAACAACAGTGATAAGCAATGACAAACCCAAAATTTTCAAGGTGCTCCAACTGGAAATATGAAGATAGCTTGAGATGCACTAGGGTAAGGCACACTAAGAAAAACAAAAGTTAATCTCAATGCTTCACAGAAAATTACACTGCAACAGGTACTGCAACTAGTGTTGGCACTGAAAATGGTGTTGCAACTGGTGTTGCAATTGGCACTACAACTAATGCTTCAACTAGCACTACAAATGGCACAAAGTAACTAGCATGAAGGAACTGACACTGCAGACCTAGGATTTTATGAGGAAACCCTAATTTATCAACTTCAAAAATTAACAGATCTGATATGGGGAAGTGATGCACCCTACTTAGGTGATCTTCTTAGTGGGCTTAGTAAGTTCTCATTGAGCTTGACAATGGGGGAAAATAAGGATCTTTCTTCCAACGGTTAGATTATTATGAAGGAAACCTTCTCTAATTCCATGTTGAAATTTTGGTATATTCGTTTAACCATAGAAAATGTCACATCATTATCACCCAACCATAAGCATTCACATATGCCACCCCCGAGCACACTAACCTTTTCTTAGAATAATTCCAGCAAGCCTACTCTAGAACCAATAGATAAACCCTAGCTGCTAACTGCAACAACAACTAAAGACAAGTAGAGTGCTCCTTCTCCAAGTGTAGCGCACAAAAGAGAGAGTCTCCATATCCACTGAACAAGTACCATACACAACTACAACAACTACAACTGCACTACTCTCTCATACTTTCTTCATACTTAGTAAGAATATCACCAAGAGTATCACCGAGAATGTCACCAAGAGAATCACCAAGAATTTCACCAATAGAATCACCAAGAGAGATACCAAGACCAAGAGATTACCATGCAACCTTATTCCTCCGCAACTGCATCTCTCCACAAGACTTGTGGTCTGACTGGGTGTACAAATGAGATAAAATGTCCTCTATTTATATTTATCTGTCCAATGACTTTTCTAGTTGGGCCAACCTTAATTTCGGATAGTTATATTTTATGTTTATGTTTTTCATGTGGAGCCGACTTGTATTTCTGGAAGACAATATTCTAAAATTATTTATTCTTCTAGGTCAACTTGTATTTTTGGGTTTCCACACATCTGTTTAATGGTTCACTCGATGATGAAATACTCTATTCTAAGTCATGTGTTACACGTGGAAGTTAATACCTCCTACAATTATCAAAACATCAACAGGAGGCAAGATCCTAAGAAATAGCAATGAAAATACAACAATATATCTAGTTGGTGATAAGCTCTCAACTAATCACAAGAATATGAGACTAACTCAATTATTTCTTGAAAATAAGAAACATAAAAGATTCATCACTCTCCAAACCAAAATAATACTCTCCTACCAAAATAACAAGGAAAAATACATATGCTAAGGCTAAGGAATGGAATCCCTATCACTAGGCATCTCATCTAGTCATCAAATAGCCATCACACTATCTACCATTGTCATACACAACACAAGGAATATCTTACCCTTCTTTTTTTAATTTCCCATCTAGGATATTCATCTAAGATTCCAATGCTCTTTATTTATGCAGAAAGAGTCCAATATGTTGAATATCTTTTTGGAATAATGTAGAAAATACAACTTATCTCTCAAACACCCAATTCACATCAATAACCTATGGTTGAAGGATTCCTAGTGTCCCCACCCTCTATAATCATATATAGCCTCTCTAGCTCTTCCTCAAGGTTTGCAAATTCCCCTTTCACAACATTGATTTTTAGTCATCTTAAAATTTCTAGTTAATAACAGTGGATGGAAAATGCAAGTTGGGACTTGGAAATCTTGAATGTGAGAATGGCGAGAATGAATGGAGAGTAAGAGAGATTAGGGTACACTACCTAACTTTTTCTTTGATAGGAGAATGAAGTATTCTTACATTTCTCCCATGATGGTTGTGCTCAACCCATGCTCAAATAAGTACATGAAGCCTCACCAACCATGTACATGCATTCCATGATTAGCTTTCCAAGTCAAAGGAGCTTACTAAGTTCATTTAAGGCATATGATGGAATGTAGATAATACCTTAAGTTGTCACTTGGCATTAGATGATTAGTTTCCTATAGACCATATTTTTGTGTATGTTTGGTGGAATGAGAGGCCCTCTCATCATGTCCACATCTATTTTAAACCATTATATATTATATTCTAGCATTAATATTTCCATAACTTTTGTCCATAAAAGTATGTATACAACATTTACATGCATAAACATTCACTACTTGGCCCTTCTCCTTGATCTCCTTACTAGGAATCTATAATTTAAGATAATTCACTACTCCATGTTTAATAATAATAGTAATAACAATAATTTTATTTAACATTTTTTTAAATTAATGGATAACTCACATGTCAAATGAGTATAAATATTTTGATTAAATTTTGTGTGTTATGGTGGGTCTTTCCACCTAATAAACCTAATAAAGGGTTGTAAAAAGTAATTAATGTATTATTAACATGGCAATAGAAAAATACATTTGATAGAAGTAAGCTAATATGTGATAAACTTTCTCTTCATTTGAGAATTTTCCCTAAATTTAATAGGAATTTTACCATAAGTTATAATTCCACTTGATTAATGGGAACTTGGACCATGGAAGTTTGTTCATAAAAGATTTGACCCATTTTAAGAATACTTAGATTAATTGTTCAAGGGTTTTGGCCGATTTTATAGGGACCAAGATTGACTAGATCAAAGTACAACTTGACCTGGCTAGAAAAAGTAAATTCATCAAAATAGTTGAATTTGTCCACTTATTAACTCACACATTTTTTATCTTATTATAACGTGGAGGAAGATAACGTGGGAAATTCTGCCGCCTATGATCCAACCGCACGGCCATGCATGCCACGGTGTTTTCATGGAAGGTAAATTCACGGTGTTCAGCGGAGGCAAATTCGACAGAAGTGCAGAAGTTTTCGACCCGAATGCTGGGACGTGGAGAAGGTGGGAAGATACGAGTTTCAGGGGAGATCTATGGAGAAAGTGGGCGGCATCTTCTTCTGGGGAGTTGTACGCTTTCAGAGATCGACAGGTAATGAAGTATGATGGTGAGAAAAACGTTTGGACTGCTGTGGCTTCTACTCTGCTTACTTACGTTAACTGTGCCACACAGTGGCGCCACTGGTTTTTTGTAAGCGGATTTGGCCCCAAGAAAAACGTGTGTTATCTGTTTAACCCGTCAACCGGGCAGTGGATCGAAGTTAACGGTGGTGGTGGCGAATGCCCTGCGGGCATGGTCATAGCTGCAGCAGCAACCTTGGAGATTTAAATACGATTAGTGAGATAAAGCAGCAACTGTTCGTTTCTTGGAGTCATTTGGAACTGTTTGTTTGTTTAGGGTTTAGGGTTTTGATTGAGTCATTTGGAACTGTTTGTTTGTTTAGGGTTTAGGGTTTTGATTGAGTCATTTGGAACTGTTTGTTTGTTTAGGGTTTAGGGTTTGATTGACTGTAATTTGGAGATATACGGAGTTGCAAGTGTTTGTTTGTTGGAATGTAATTTGGAGATTTGTTGGTTGCAATGTAATTTGGAGATGCACTGAGTTGCAAGTGTAGTGAATGATTTTTAAAGTGTAGTGAATGATTTTTAAAATGTTGAAGGTTGTGTTTATGTTAATAGATTGATTTAGAAGAATGTTTTCTCTGCAATTGTTTGTTTAGGGTTTGATTGAGTGTAATTTGGAGATGCACAGAGTTGCAAGTGTTTGTTTGTTTGTTGGAATGTAATTTGGAGATGCACTGAATTGTAAGTGTAGTGAATGATTTTTAAAATGTTGAAGGTTGTGTGTATGTTAATAAATTGACTTAGAAGAATGTTTTCTTTGTAAAACTTAATCCTACATATTTTATTTGATTATTTTGAGTGTAAATATGATAATTTGGTTATTTTGATATTTTTATTTTACAATGTGACATAGTACAATGCAAGTATTGAGTGTAAATATGATAATTTGGTTATCTTAATATTTTTATTTTACAATGTCATATAGTACAAAGCAAGCAGTGGTCATGATAGGTGAAATGTTTTACATGATGTACCCATTGAATGAGTGAAATTGTATATACATGAGATATTTGACTCCTAAGGTCTCTATTACATACCTTACCCCTTCTAGATTTGAACCCATGACCTCTAAGGAGGAATCACATGTTCTTAGACCCACTCTATAAGAACAAATAATGTGTAAATTCATATTTTATTGAGATTCAATATTTATTTTAGAAATAGATAATTGATCTAATATTTCTACATTTATTTTAGTGAATTAAAAAGAATTATAAGTGAGATTCTTACAAGTATTTTTAATGGTTTTTCAATACACTAAAATTTCTGAAATATAATTTTTCTATAAATATATTTTAATATTTTAAAAATTGGTAAAAGAAATTGTTAAACTGATTTTAGTTTCACAAAAAAAAATAAAAAAAAAATAACATGCAATGAGTTTCAAGATATCACACAAATAGTCTTTCCAAAAAATAAAATACTAAGTTATATGTTGAGATCATAGATAGTTGATCTAATATTTCTAGATTTATTTTAGTGAATTAAAAAGAATTATAAGTGAGATTCTTACAAGTATTTTTAATGGTTTGTCAATACACTAAATTTTTTGAAATATTTCATGATAAATAAAAATTGCTTAACTAATTTTAGTTCTACTAAAAAAAAATAGCACACAATGAGTTTCAAGATCTCACACAAATAGTCTTTAGATCCCATCGACTGGTGCTCCTCTGTTAGATCATCAACATCCTCTGTCAATGTGACCGATTGATACATCTAACTGTCCACTAAGACAGATGAAGTGGATCTCTGACAAATCTCCTCAAGAGACCTATCTGATATAAACTCTGATTCTTGAAGGGCGGTTTGTGTGCCTCTCAAGAATCCTCGAGTACTCTCCAACTCCTGAGTGAGTCAGTCTACCTCCAACTCCTGCCCCCTCAGGGCCCTATGATACAACTCGCCAATCCCCAGTAGGTAGTCTCTGTCTGTCAACAACTGCTGGTAGTCAGTCCTCATCATAGACACTCTCTCTCGGAGAGTGTGAAAATCATCCATGGAAAATCCTCCATCTGAGCTACCCTATGCCACTGATGCTCTCCAACCATAATCTGCCATCAGTGCATGCATGTCATCAATATGTCTAGTGGCTGCCCTGATCATAGCCTCACTAACTCCCAACTGTGCTGCTAAGTTGTGTGACTCCTGATCATAGTCATGTTGGGGTACCCCCTCATGCCTCTCACTGCTAGTGCCATCACTAACAACACTCTCTGCAAAAGATAAAGTGATGAACTACCTGCTATATTATGTGCCACTAGGTACTCCTGTATGCCACTGCATCCCATCACTAGATGCCATCTCCCCCTGACTCACATTGTATCTTGTATGAGCAGTTGTATCCTCCTGTGCACTATACCTGCTACTATCATCTGCGCCTGGATCCCATATAGTTTTATCCAGACACGTGCTATCGTCATCCTGACTTCCAAAGAGTGCATCCTCATCCATGCAATCTGATCCTGGAAGTAAGTGCTCCACCCACCTGTCAACCTCTGCCATCTGCTCAACCACTGGAGTCTCCAATAGTTGTGACTCCATCTCCTCTAACTGACTTGTATGTGTGGGGTCAACTGCATGTACATCCTGTACCTCCTCCTAGATCTGTGGGTCTACCTATCCATGGTGTGCATCCCTCACACCAGGCTCATCCATCATATCTGACGTGCCACTGATCTCCTCATCTGATGTGGCTATCATGGGTGTCTGAACAGGTGTCATATGTGTCATGCCCCCCATAGGAAGCTCATCATCTCTAGTTGCTAACACGTGTGACTCCTCACTAGTTTCACCACTCTGTTGAGGTGTAAGGTCATCAATGGTATGTGACGTGTCTGCTGAGACACTTGGGCTATCGTCCTATCCATCTAGCTGCCTATCCACTACACAAGGTTCATCCTCCTCCTCAAGTGTGCAAGCATCACTAGCCTCTGTGCAAGAGTCATCATCACTATCCTCTGANNNNCTATCCTCTGAGGTAGAGTCACTATCACTAGCCTCTGTGCAAGAGTCACTGTCATCATCCGACTGCTCTGAATCCACATCTATCGCTCCATCCTCACACACCTCATCATCACTGTCATGGTGCACCTCAATATTGTGCTTCTTACCCTTACCCCTACACCTATGATCTGGTTCCCAAGGCACCTTGCAACTGTAGAAAAGCTGCGTGCTCCTAATGGGTGTGGGGTTTCTAATGGGCATGGGGTTACCCCAAAGGGCTGCTCTGATTTCCTCCCTCTTCTTGAGCCAACGTGCAATCTTTTTCTTATTCCAACTAGGATTTTTATAGGATAGGAACCATTGGAATGTTATGAACACTTTGAAATTATTGAGGCTTTGATATTCCCTCTCACACTCCTCAATCATGTTAACAATCTCCATTTCCTTCCAAAAATCCATTTATCCCTATGAAAGACCCCTCAGGTTTGCAGGATTTAAGCTCTGATACCACTGTAATGATCCCAAGCCATTATGCAAGGATCATCACTATTTTGGTGTCTTTTTAAAACTTTTTCTGAGTGAGGTATTTCATCAAACACTTTGTTGATCTACCTTTTAGATGTGTTATATGTGTGTATGCAACAAATAACAAAAAGAGATGACCATGGAACATACCTTAACCATATGCAATAAGATAGGCAAGCCAAAACATCTCAATTCTTCTTTATTCATAAGATAGAGAAACCTGCTACAATGAAGATGTCGATCTGGAATGCTCAATAGATGGCCAAGAAGATAGACAATAAATAAGATCTTCTACAAAATTCTCCTGCTAATACAAAAGATGCCTCCAAAGGCTGAATGAGAAATGAAGCTCAATACAAGCAGATCTGAATGCCAAACTCTCCAGCTGAAGAATGCCACGCTCAATAGAAGGTTGAAACCCTCAATAACTCGGTCCTGCTGCCAAAAGTGTCCAATCACCCTAATAAATATGCTAACTGATAGATCGGGTGATGGTAAGAACAACCCAGGTGACCGAATCTCCAATATCCCTCTCAATATCTATAGATCTAAAATCCCCCACTGAATGGTGCACCCCACTAGATGACTAAAACCCTAGATAATTCGGCCTTGCTGCCAAAAGTGTCCAATCACCCTAATAAATATGCCAAATGATAGATTAGGTGATGGTAAGAACAACCCAGGTGACTAAATCTCCAAGATCCCTCTCAATCTCTGTAGATATGAAATCCCCCACTGAATGGTACGCCCCACTAGATGACTGAAACCCTAGATAATTTGGCCCTGCTGAAGGAGGACTCCAAATGCTCTGAAACTCTCCAGAAATATAGATCAAGACACTGCAAATCACTAGGTAAAGTATCAGGGTCGGATCTGAAGTGTAACCCCTCTAAATGGACTAGATCTAGATCTCAAAAACGCCCTCCTTCTCTTCAATTCGCAGTACTGCTCAAGAAATAATCTGAGCCATAAAACTATCTCAGAAAGCACTAGATCTGATGTCCAAGGCCCTCCAATGAAAACCCAAGTGATAGAATCCTCAACGGCCCTGCCAATCTCCTACAACGAACCTCTCTCCAAAGATAGTGTGCCCCTCTTACTAGAATCCCTCAACTGGTGTGCCCTCTCTCTATCTGCACATGAAACTGATGTAGAATCCTCCTGCAACTGAGTAGATCTGGAACTAGAATGGCGTGGGAGAGTATTACATCTCCGAGACCAAGCTTGGGACAAGATAGGTGGAATCTTTCACCACCGAATCATCCTCTAGGGTTTGTTATGTAAAAACCCTCAAAACCCCCAATATCGGGCTCACTAGCTAGAAGCCAAAAATCAAAATAAGATCATACATGAATGAATGAGAAGAGGCCCTTGCCTTTCCTTTATAATTTTTGGCTCACCTTGTCCCTCCAAAGTGACTTTCATTTTAT
>CBVK0100502321.1:0-10744 GCA_900067695.1 Picea abies | reverse complement strand
GTGTGCTACTATGGATAGACACAATTGTGTTCTATTGAATGACATTGTTCTGATCTCCTTGAAGACTATCAATAGTGTTGGAAATGATTATCAGCTAGATGGATGATCAATGGACAGATATTTCCCAGACGAAAAATGGTCCAAGACATTTATTCTTCTAGGACATATGTATGGATTAGAAGAATGGTTCTTGTGTCACTTTGTGGAGTGAGTGACTTGTCCAACATCATGTATAATTACTCAGATAGAGTATGGTTCTGAGAGATGATGCAGTCGATGACACATATAGTGATGATGGTGCTCATGATCTAATCGTGAGATAATCTATGCGACTATGTTGATGCTACCAGGTGAATGGTATGTTTGTGCTCAAGACCATTACCTTCAATACCTCCCTAGATAGCAGGGAGTGTTGATATTATGGTAGTTTCGAGAGGTATTTACCTCCACGTGTAAACCTGACGAGAATATAATATTTTGGGAAGCAAGAAGAAACCCTAATTGATTGGTTAATAACCTTAGAAGACAAGTCGGCTCAAGAGAATGACTTGTATTAGGTTATTAACCTCCAAGAGAAGAAGTTGGCTAAAGGAAATGTTATATACTAAATAATTAGTACCCAGAATGAAAAGTTGGCCTAGGCAGTCTGCCAGAAATACTATAAATATAGGAGGCCAGTCTTCATTCTGGCGAGGATTCTCAGAATTGCAGAGGCAACACTTGTGTGCACTGCAATTGGATAGTTTGTGCGCAAGTTTGAAGGAGAGCTGATGTTGTAGCTGCTACAACTAGAAAATTTCAGTTTTGGCTTGGACTATCTCTTGGTTATGGTTTGGACTCTCTGATCAGCTCTTGTTACTCTTGCTTGGTGTATTACCCTTAGAGAAAGGTGCATCACCCTTTGTTTAGCTATCTAGCCTAGGGTTTGCTTCCAGAATGATTCACTGTCAAGGTTAAGGTGCTTGGGGGTGGCTTCAGCATATGGTTGAGTGACAATAGTGATATTGTCTATTGTTAAAAGAGCACATCCATTATATTCTAATAGGGGTCTCACAATTCATTACCGCACGTGTGAAATTTATATATACTAGAATCGTGGAAGTTTCCCAAAGCATAAGAAAGAAGGCGAGAAGTGGCAGGGCCGTAAAGTTTGAACCTTAGGATATGGAGTTGATAAATGAAGACCCAGTGATCAGGGTGTCTTTCGAACAAGTCGGATGTATGCATTTCTGTGAAAGGATAAAAAGATATAATGTGAAGCTGGCTGAGAAGTTCGCCCTCAATTTTACTGGGGTGAATGCGACAATTGTGGGAATCACTTTCCGAGTGATGGAGGTAACATTGTCAGCTGGGACAGAGATCCCTTCATGTAGAGAAAAATGGTTTAAAGGCATGCTTTTAGAAATTTTGTGTTATAATGACTTCATCAAGCCCGAATGTCTAAATCAGAAAATTGGAGTCGGCATTCCAAGCCAGTATCTCCTTGAGCCTTTCGAGAAACTTCTAAAGATAATCAAAAGATATTTCACCTGTGAAGGAAGGTTCGACAGGGTCTATCCATATCCATATAAGTAAACCATGCACCAAGTCTGTTGCTAAGAGGTTTCCCATGCACACCGTTCAACTAGAGCCTGTTGAAGGTGCAAGCAAGGGAACTCATGCAAGGCAGGTGTAGTTAGGTTTGGAAAATGAAAATGTTCAGGAATTGTCGTAGCAACTAAAGAAATAACAACACATTATTTTCCAATGTTATCAAGAGAAAATAGAGTTAAAAAGATAGTTTGCAGAAAATACTATTGAAACACCAACTTCGTAGAGTCAAGCAAGTTAGTTACCCCCTACCAAACCCACAACGAGAGAAGGGAATGAAAATTGGCTTAAAAAATAGCTTAGAGAGGCACAAGATGTAATTCTTGAGCTTAGGGAGGAACAGAGGATGTCAGAGGAAAAAATCACAGAGCATTTCAAAGAGTGTAGACCAACCATTGATAACGCATGTGCAGCTCTTGCTAGTGGTTTTGTTGAGACAGATGAAGAGTCTGAGAAAAAGGAACTGGCCTTTAAGAAAAACAATCAAATATTTAAGGTTGTAGGTGACACTGGAGGCATGAGTAAGAGAGCCCCATTTTTGTCTTTTTGGGTCGTGGCATGGAATCTTTCTTTGTACATATCCTGCTTTCTTATGTTAACAAGAAGTCAGATGCATCACTTGCACAGTGAATATTTGTTGCACAAACGTTGTAAGCTTGCCTAATGAGAAGAGAAGGTACTAAAGAAGTGCATGCAAGTTTTGAAGGAGGTGCATGGTCCCCAACCGTTGTTGCCACCTGGAGTTGCATGAGCGACCACAAATGGACATCCACTACACAAACTCACCATGTGCATGCTATAATTTAGTGATCATGTAGCAGCAGCCAGAGTTTGTTATACAAAGGTGACAGAGTTTCCAGCAGTAAGCATGATTACTCGAGCACCCCTTGGAAGAAGAAAACGTTGATTCATCACAACTAGATGGTCAAATCTTACTGATGAACAAATGATTGAAACAAATATGTCAGTTATGTTATGATTTGGGCATAGTCGGGTTTCTATTTTTAGTAAATTTTGTTGAAAAGGTTGTCTAAGGGGAGATTAACTGAATGCAGGATTCTAGGGGAAAGTAGTTCAAACATAGCAGCCCAAGAGGGCATTAGTTTTATATATATTGGATCTTTTTTATGTAAGTCGGGTTGTCAAAGTAGTGTAGACAGGGCACTCTTGAATGTAACTTTATGAATCTGGTGGAAATATAAATGCAGAGGTCCTGAAGATTTTGATGAAAAGATTCTTGTGGTGGTGGTTTGATGTATTGTGATCCTATCTTCATATGTACTTCTTGTTTCCTGTAAATTCATGTTTGTTTCATTTGTTTAAATTGGTAATATTTAAAGGGTTTAAAATTCATATTGTGGTGCTTTAGACTCAACCATTTAAACTCTTTGTTTTCTTCTAAGTTAGGTTGGAATTCATCTCTAATGGTGCTCTGATTTGCTTAATGTTTCTCCTTGCTTTTGCCATACACAATGATATTGAAACTGAAATACCATTACCTATTTACCCTTTATCCTCTCAAAGATTCCCTTACCAGTCATTGATTTCTCTTATTTTCAGGGGGTTGACTCCATATCCCAAAAAGTACTATACCTCCTTGTCAATGAAACTAGAAAAAACTTTCTCAAGCATCTAAATCTAGCCGTCAATCCAAAGTTACTATCTATCAGAAATTAGGTCTTAGAGAGAGCCCTCTATATATTGGGAAGGCTAGTTTCCAGTTTTAAAGTTGTTTCATAGGTTACCTTGGTAGATCGTTCTCTTCAGCCCAACAATTTACCAAGTGCTAACATTTTGGCATTGTTGTCGGGGACGGAATTGAAAACTTTCCCTGGGAAAAATGACTAAAGTTGTAGATTTGATTCCTGAGGGTAACAGTGAATCGGATACCTATATTGGCTGAAAATTGTTTTACCCTGGCAACTTCATTGAATAATATGAGTAGTGTAAAGTAGTCTGAATCAGAAATCATGGCTCCTAAGAAAGTTTACACTAGAGAAAACCCTGATTCAAAGCATGTAGCATCTGTGTCTGACCCTGAAAAACTTCTATACGAAAGAAAGGAAAGGATAACGGACTCAGTATGTTACCTGGATAGGAACCTATCTTTACCTAAAGACAGGGTAAAAAGAATTGACGACATTGACTTCGATTTTTTATTTGAACAAACCATGTTCAAATCCAAAACAGAATCTTATTTGAATGAAATCATCTTCGATGAGAAAAAGTTCCAATCTTTGATACCAACCAACCCCCCTCAAGTTGTTTTAATTTCCACTGAGATTGTCCAGCCAGCTCAAATTCCTCCTAGAGTCATGGTCGCCAAATTCACCCCTCTAGCCTTTCCTGCCCAATTACATGATTTACCTCATAATTATAATCAGAGAATTAAATTATACGATGTTGAAGGGAATGCTTCAGCTCAAAAACACTTGGATTGGTTTAATGACTTTGTCAACCTGGAAGAGGTAGATTATGAGGATGCAAAAATGAGATTTTTTGCACAAAGTCTCTCAGGCGAGGTCAGAAAGTGGTTCAAATCTCTTCCAGCAACGAGTATCCCTAATTTTGTGGCTTTTGAAACACTTTTTATTTCCAGGTGGGGTGATAAAAATAATCCTCTTCAGTTACTAACTCAGTACAATAATACAAAAAGATCACTAAATGAAACAGTACAAGAGTTCTCAACCAAATTTATGAAATTTTGTAATTCAATTCCCATAGAAATCAAACCTCCTCTCGGAGCTTCCCAACTTCGATATGTTGATTCTTTCGATAGTGACTTTGTCTTGTTGTTAAGAGAAAGAAGATCCAATACATTAGATGATATGATGAGTGACATGATTGAAGTAGAAGTAAATATGATGGCATCAAAGAATGTCAAACATAATCTTGACATAAGTGTGAAGAAGGTCCAAGTGCAAGCACAACCCTCTACGTCTCAATCATCATACGATAAATTTAACTTGATTATGAAGACTATGGAAAGACTCATGGAGAGGATGTTCATGGAAAATAAGCCTACCACCAGGGATCAAACTGATTCTCGGCCAAGAAATCAAAATTTTAGAAGAGCCCCAGTTCCATAGATCAGGAAAAGAAGACAGAGGGATCAAGGTGATCAACAAATAAAACCTCCTTTCCAAAAAAACTATGCAAACAAATATTTTGATCAAATAATCGAAGACCATGTGCATTGTTGTGACGTCCTTTCCAAAAAAACTATGCAAACAAATATTTTGATCAAATAATCGAAGACCATGTGCATTGTTGTGACGATACAGAAACAAACGTGTTCTTAATCAAAGGAGAACATGATCAATTTATGGATGCAAATGATAAGTTTATGTAGGAAAACAATGATATGTTATCATCGAAAACATAAGAGTTTAGGAAAGGATACCATAATGCTATTATGCATCTTCAGAAGAATTATAACCTCAGAAGTAAAAAGGCGCCTGCAAATATTCCAAAGGTGAATCCTACAAGGGAACTTCAGATAAATACACCTTCTTCAAGCCAACCGAAGAAAGATAATTCAGTAAAGGATGTAATGGAGAATTGGAAATCAAAAGAAGAACCCCCAAAGAAAATACTTGTGGAAAGAAAAGAAATGGTCATCAAAGAGGTAGAAAAAGCTCCATCTCCTTTAAATTTTGAAAACAAAATGGATAAAATCAAAATTTATGTTTCGTTTAATGAGCTGATCAAGAATGGAGAATATAGAAATCAGGTCATTAAAATGCTAAAAATGAAAGAATCCCCTGACACCTTGAACATACAATATGATCACCCTACTATCTTGTTTGTCCCGCATGTGGAAGATAGTGGCAATGTTGATGATGTTCCTCCTTTCTATGTTAGCCTTGAAATTCATGACACGACCTTACATAATGCCATGTTATATTTAGGAGCATCACATAATCTCATGCCCAAGATGGTCATGGATGAGTTGGGCCTAGACATTACAATACCTTATAAGGATCTGTTCTCTTTTGGCTCAAGAAAGGTGAAATGCTTAGGTTTGATCAAATATCTGGTCGTATCATTGTCTCAAATTCCATCAAAAAATATGATCATGGACATGGTGGTTGTCGAAATCCCTCTGAAATTTGGCATTCTATTATCTAGATCTTGGGCTGCAAAGTTGAAAGGAACTTTGCAAATGGACATGTCATATGCTACTATCCCTGTTTTTGTGTTATGATTGGGCACAGTCAGGTTTCTATTTTTAGTAAATTTTGTTGAAAAGGTTGTCCAGGAGGAGAGTAACTGAATCCATTATTCTAGGGGGAAGTAGTTCGAACATAGCAGCCCTTGAGGGCATTACTTTTCTATATATTGAATCTTTTTTATGTAAGCAGGGTTGGAAAAGTAGTGTAGGTAGGGCACTATTGAATGTAATTTTCTAAATCTGATGGAAATATAAATGCAGAGGTCCTAGAGATTTTGATGAAAAGATTCTAGTGGTGGTGGTTTGATATATTGTGATCCTATCTTTGCATGTACTTCTCGTGATTTTTTAAACTCAACCATTTAAACTCTATGTTTTCTTCTAACTTAGGTCGGAATTCATCTATAATGGTCCTCTGATTTTCTTTATGTTTCTCCTTTCTTTCACCATACACAACGATATCGAAATTGAAAGACCATTACCTATTTAACCTTTATCCTCTCATAGCTTCCCTTACCAGTCATCGATTTCTCTTGTTTCCAGGGGTTTGACTCCATATCCCAAAGGTGTTATACTTCCTTGTTAGCGAAACTAGAAAAACTTTCTCAAGTATCTAAATCTAGCCGTGAATCCAAAGTTATTATCTATCAGAGACTAAGTCTTAGAGATAGCCCTCTCTAGATTTGGAGAGACTAGTTTACAGTCTTAAAGTTGGTTTGTAGGTTACCTTGGCATATTTTTCTCTTCATCCCAACAATTTACCAAGTGCTAACATTTTGGCATTGTTGTCGGGGATGGAATTGAAAACTTTCTTTGGGAAAAATGACTAAAGCTGTAGATTTGATTCCTGAGGGTAATAGTGAATTAGATACCTATATTGGCTGAAAATTATTTTACCCTGGCAACTTCATTGAATAAGATCAGTAGCATCAAGTAGTTCGAATCATAAATCTTGGCTCCTAAGAAAGTTTACACTAGAGAAAACCTTGATCCAAAGCCTGCAACATTTGTGTCTGATCCTGAAAATCTTCCACACAAAAGAAAGGAAAGGATAACAGACTCGATATGTTACCTAGACAGGAACCTATCTTTACCTAAATACGAGGTAAAAAGAATTGACGACCTTGACTTCGATTTATTATTTGAACAAACCTTGTTCAGGTCCAGTTCAAAATCTTATTTGAATGAAATCATCTTCAATGAGAAAAAGTTTCAGTCGTTGATACTGATTAACTCTCCTCAATCCGTTGTATTTCCCACTCATACTATTCGGTGAGTTCAAATTCCTCCTAGAGCCATGGCCTCTAGATCCACCCCTCTTGCCTTGCCTTCCCAATTACATGATTTACCTCAGAATTATAATCAAAGAATTAAATTATACAATGTTGAAGGGAATTCTTTAGCTCAAAAACACTTAGATTGTTTTAATGACTTTTTCGACTTGGAAGAGGTAGATTATGAGGATGTACACATGAGATTTTTTGCACAAAGTCTCTCAGGTGAGGTTATAAAATGGTTCAAAGCTCTTCCAGCAATGCGTATCCCTAATTTTGCAGCTTTTGAAACACTTTTTCTTGCCAGATGGGGTGATAAAAAGAATCCTCTTCAGTTATTAACTCAGTACAATAATATAAAAAGATCACCAAATGAAACAGTACAAGGGTTCTCAACCATAATTATGAAATCTTATAATTCAATTCCCACATAAGTCAAACCTCCTTCCGAAGCTACCCAACTTCGATATGTTGATTCTTTTGATAGTGACTTTGCCTTTTTGTTGAGAGAAAGAAGATCTAATACATTAGATGATATGATGAGCGACACAATTGAAGTAGAAGTAAATTTGATGGCATCAGGGAAGATCAAACATAATCTTGAGAAGTAGAAGTAAATTTGATGGCATCAGGGAAGATCAAACATAATCTTGATAGAAGTTTGAAGAAGGTCCAAGGGGAAGCACAACCCTCTACATCTCAATCATCAGACGAGAGATTTGACTTGATGA
The DNA here is from genome assembly GCA_900067695.1 of Picea abies. Classification (NCBI taxonomy): domain Eukaryota; kingdom Viridiplantae; phylum Streptophyta; class Pinopsida; order Pinales; family Pinaceae; genus Picea; species Picea abies. Next base: position 2,975 of record CBVK0100502321.1, on the reverse strand, counting down.
TGAAGACTATGGAAAGACTCATGGAAAGGATGTCCGTGGAAAATAACTCTACCACCAGGGATCAAACTGATTTTCAGCCCATAAATCAAAATTTTAGAATAGCCTAGTTCGACAGATCATGCAAAGAGACCAGAGGGATCAAGGTGATCAACAACTAAAACCTCATTTCCAAAACAACTATGCAAATGATGATTTTGATCAAATAATCGAAGACCATATGCATTCTTGTGACGATACAAAAACAAACGTGTTCTTAACCAAAGGAGAAAATGATCAATTTATGGATGCACATGATGATTTTATGTAAGAAAATGATAATATGTTGTCATCGGAAACATAAGAGTTTAGGAAAGGATACCACAATGCTATTATGCAGCTGCAGAAGTTGTATAACCTCAGAAGTAAAAAGGTGCCTGCAAATATTCCAAATGCGAATCCTACAAGAGAACATCAGACAAATACACCTTCTTCAAGCCAACTGAAGAAAGATAATTTAGTAAGGGATGTAATGGAGAAAGGAAAATCAAAAGAAGAGCCCCCAAAGAAAACACCTGAGGCAAGAAATGAAACGATCATCAAAGAGGTAGAAAAAACTCTTTCTCCTTTTAATTTTGAAAGAGAAATGACTAAAATCAAAATTTTTGTTTTGTTTAATGAGCTGATCAAGAATGGGGAATATAGAAATCAGGTCATTAAAATGCTAAAAATGGAAGAAGCCCCTGACACCTTGAACATACAAGATGATCACCCTACTATCTTGTTTAGCCTGCGTGTGGAAGAGAGTGGAGATGTTGATGATGTTCCTCATTTCTATGTTAGCCTTAAAATTCATGACATGACCTTACATAATGCCATGTTATATTCAGGAGCATCACATAATCTCATGCCCAAATTGGTCATGGATGAGTTGGGCCTAGACATTACAAGACCTTTTAAGGATTTTTTCTCTTTTGACTCAAGGAAGGTGAAATGCTTAGGTTTGATCTTGTAAAATTTGGCATGCTTTTATCTAGATCTTGGGCTAAAAAGTTGAAAGGAACTTTGCAAATGGACATGTCATATGCTACTATTCATGTTTTTGGCCAAGAAAGGAGGTTGTACAAAGAAGTGTTGCTCAGGTACATGATGAGTAGAAAAACTCAACCAAATAATCATCCTATTTACTTTGTTGATACCGAAGTTGGTTCCTCTATTTTCTATAATAACTTGAGTTTTGAAGAGGGGAAGCCAACAACTGTCATGGCTATCAAAGACAAAATTGAGCATCGAACAAAAGAAATTACAGATCAACAAAAAAGTGCAAAGGATGAAATGTGGAATATGAGTTTTGATGGAGCTGCTAGCAGGGAAGGAGCTAGAGTTGGTGTGTGGATTAACCCTCCCAAGGTGGATACAAAACTATGTTCTTACAAGCTATCTTTTGATTGTACCAATAATATGGCCAAATATGAAGCATTGATTTTGGGATTGAAGACTTTAAAAGAATTGGGTGCTAGAAGGATAGTTGTAAATGGGCATTATGAGCTTGTCATTAACTAGGTAAAGGGTATATATCATTCCAATCATCCTAGGTTGAGAGCATATAGGAATTTAGTTCTTGATCTTCTTGAAGAGTTTTCAGAATACACTTTGTCAGTGATTCCTAGGGGGCAAAATCAATTTGTTGATGCTTTGGCTACTTCAACGTTGGTTTTCAAAATTCCAATTTTTCCTAATAAAAAGTATGAAATTGAAGTCAAACATAGGCCAACAGTACCTGATAAAATTAAATATTGGCAAGTATTTGAAGACGACAAATAGGTAGAAAAATTCTTCAAATGAGTGATGAATTTGCTAATGTAAATATAAATGATGAGTATTGTTGTGAAGTGAATTAAGAGGCAGCTGTGTTACACAATAATGACCTTTTTAAGAATGATATTGCTAGAAGAGATATAGCGCATCTGAAAAATAACATTATTCCCAAAGGCTTGGTCCCATTGGAAACGCTTTTTGACAACAACGATGTAGCCAGAAATCCTAAAATCACTGTGAACTATGAGGATATAGAAGATTGCAACATTGGAATTCAAGAAGATCCCAAGATCATCAAAATGTCGAAAACTCTCAGTCCAAAAATCAAACAGAGGTATATCAACCTTATGAAAGACTTCCCTAATGTCTTTGCATGGAGTTATGAAGATTTGAAGGTCTATTATACTAAGGCAATTCAACATGCAATTCCCATCAAGGATGATCATAAACCTTTCAAGAAAAATTTGAGAAGAATCAACCCTTTGTTGTTGCCACTTATTTAAAAGAAGATAAGGAAATTGTTTGATGCCAAGATCATTGTGTCCTTAATATTTTCCAAGTGGGGTGGCTAACCTGTTGCCTGTCAGGAAGAAAAGTGGAGAGATAAGATTATGTATAGATTTTCAGAATCTAAACAAGGTGTCTCTTAAAGATAATTATCCACTTCCTAAGATGGATTATATCCTTCAAAAGGTGGTGGAATCTCAGAAGATGTCAATTCGTGACAGTTTTTTTGGATACAATTAGATTATGGTGCATCCAGACGATCAAGAGAAGATGGCTTTTACAACACCTTGGGGCACTTTCATGTATGTGAAAATGTTTTTTGTGCTCATGAATGTTGGAGCGAGTTTCCAAAGAGCCATGGATATAGCCTTTATTGATGAAAAGGATAAGTTTATTGTGATTTACTTTGATGATATCATTGTATTTTCACATTCTGATCATCAACATCTCGAACATCTAAGAAAGGTTTTCCATAAATGTAGAAAGTTTNNNNTCTCGTTAAATCCAAAAAAATCAAACTTTGGAATGCAAGAAGGAAAATTGTTTGGACCCTGGTAGAGTGGAAGGCATAAAAATAGACCCTGGTAGAGTGGAAGCAATTTTGAAGATCAACACTCCCAGGTGCAAGAAAGAGGTACAGTCTTTCCTAGGAAAAGTAAATTTTTTGAGGAGGT